>SNQJ01S0125865.1:0-26413 GCA_010110895.2 Picea sitchensis | reverse complement strand
CGTGCAGGAGAAGTGCAGACCGAGGGTGAAATCTCAATAGTTATTCTGAGGAAAGGAAGGTGTGGGACTTCTGTTGCAGAGGGTGCACAGAGTCTGGAAGACTCAACACTTCGAGAGTTGTTGAGGTCGAGCGTGAGCAGTGTGCACAAAAATCTCTGAAGGAGTCAGAGAAATTAAGCTCAGGAGGGATAGTTCCTTCTTGATATAGGAGGAGAATCAACGGTCAAAGGTTCACGGAGTAAAAATCGCGAAGTCTCGAGGATCGTTGGATCGTGGAGAAGCTGCGGAGAAGTTAACCCGTAGGCGCAGGAAGGACCAAAGCACATCGGGGTTCGGAATTCAGTGTTTGATGAGGTAAGGCTCAGACTCATTGAAATCACAAGTCACGATTTCCCGAATTATTCATAGCCGTTGATTTCCACAGGACAGGTGGCACGCGATCCTGGGAGGTCGGGATTGGGCGTTCGGGGTTTTTTACACCCAAGAAAACTTGTATCATGGATTCGCGATCCGCGAAATCCTGAAGTGACGTGGCTGCGTGGGACCTGAAGATGCTAGTGGAGTATAGGTGGCACTATATCGGGGAATCGACACATCGGTGTTTAGAGGTTAGAAGTTCAAAGTGTTGACATCGCGAATAGCTATTTCCCGATATACGAAAGCGCTGACCCGTTGACCCATCGGGGTTCGGGGTTTTGTTTTACAAGTGAATTGTGCATGCGAGTTTCGCGATATCGCAAAACCTGATTTTTCGATAAGTGAAGGGGAGATCGCCGAGGAGGTAGCTGT
Source organism: Picea sitchensis (assembly GCA_010110895.2). Taxonomy (NCBI): domain Eukaryota; kingdom Viridiplantae; phylum Streptophyta; class Pinopsida; order Pinales; family Pinaceae; genus Picea; species Picea sitchensis. The sequence continues at coordinate 25,624 of SNQJ01S0125865.1, read as the reverse complement.
GGGTATTGATAACTCCCGAGAGGAGTAGGAAGAGTCTCTGACTCTTCGGGCCTGTGTAAAATAAGGTCCTGGTGGAAGCGGCTGCTGTCGAGAGCGGTTGCATCAGAGTGGTATCAGAGCGGGTACATCTCTGTTTTCTGTAACAGATACCAAAGTACACCATGCCACCCAGAAGAGAGAGGCAGTCACCTGATCGAGAAGACAGGGATGCCCAAAGAAGGGTAGGCCAATAGGGAATCCAGAGATGGAACGACAGATACGAGATCTCAGGATGATCACTAAGATGAAAATGAAGTTCATCCCCAGAGATAATCAGATTTCACTGTTCAGGCGAATGTAGAACCTGAGATAGAAGTTGATGACAGTGAAGGAGTACACCGAGGAGTTTTACAGACTCAACATCAGAGTTGGTCATCGGGAGAGCGATGATGAGAAGGTGGCAAGATACCTGAATGGTCTGAGATATGACATTCAGGATGAGTTAAGCATGGAAGTTATCAGGACTGTTGAGGATGCATACCAGATGGCTCTGAAAGCCGAAGAGAAGCTGAGCCGCAAGCAGGGACAGTGAGGGCGAGGCAGGAGTCAGCCCAGAGGCAAGGCAGTTGCTCAAGAAAAAACTCAGATGCCCAAGGAGGAATGGAAGAGGCCTCAGGGTAAGGTTGAGAGAGGTGGAACCTCACAACCAAGGCAGCAATATGCTGAGCCGAGGAGGCAGCATCCAGAGCAGGGTGGCGGATATGCTGACGCCAATGTTATTCCTCATACCCGAGGTAGAGGAAGAGGCCATGGAGGAATCGTCACATGTTTTACATGTGGAAAGGATGGACACAAAGCCGTTGACTGTACAGACAGGAAGACGGATAGAGGAGAAGCTCACATCACAGAGGCGCAGAGACGTGATGTTGAGGATGAAGACACCGGAAGTGGGAAGTCACTGATGGTACACAAAGTTCTCTTAACACCCGAGAAGGAGGTGGAGGACACCACTCAGAGAACCAGACTGTTCAGAACAACTTGCAAGACCAAGGGCTGGAAATGCAAGGTCATCGTGGATAGTGGAAGCACCGATAATCTTGTTTCGACCGAGATGGTGGAAAAAATGGAGCTGGAAACAACCAATCACCCAAGTCCATACGAAGTGTCGAGGCTGCAGAAAGGACACCAGGTAAGTGTTACGAAACAATGCTTGGTTGAATTTAAAATGGGTGAATATAGGGATAATATTTTGTGTGATGTCATTCCCATGGATGTTTGTCATGTATTATTGGGTAGACCATGGCAGTATGCCCAAAATGTTGTTCATGATGGGAGAATGAACACATACACCTTGGAGAAGGATGGGAAAACACACACATTGCTTCCGAAAAAAGATAAAGAAGTGAAGCCGAAAGTAAAAAGTACCATACTTCTTATGAGTGGGAAGGAGCTTCTCACGGAGATGGAGAAGAATGAAGATCCACAGTTCTTTTTTGTCAGGAAGCCGAGAATTGTTCTGACAAGCACAAGAGTGGATGACTTGCCAGAAGAGATTCAGGAACTGTTGGGAGAGTTCGTTGATATTATCGTGGACGAACTACCTCGTTCATTGCCACCGATGAGGAGTGTGAGTCACCATATTGACCTCATACCCGGAGCAAGTTTACCGAATAAGGCAACGTACAGGTTGACACCTCAGGAGAACGAGGAGGTCAAAAGGTAGGTACAGGATCTGCAGGATAAAGGACTGGTCAGGCAGAGTCTCAGTCCATGTGTTGTTTCGATAGTACTAAGTCCGAAGAAGGATGGAGGAAGGAGGATGTGTACAGACTCCAGGGAGATAAATAAAATCACCATCAGGTACAGATTTCCACTGCCGAGAATGGATGATCTGATGGATTTCTTGAGTGGGGCAAATTATTTTTCAAAGATCGATCTCAAGAGAGGATATCACCAGATCCGGATGAGAGAGGGAGATGAATGGAAAAAAACATTCAAAACAAATGAGGGTTTTTACGAATGGTTGGTCATGCCGTTTGGTTTGACAAATGCGCCGAGCACATTCATGAGGCTGATGAATGAAGTCCTGCGGGAATTCATCGGGAAGTTTGTCATTGTATACCTGGATGATATACTGATTTTCAGTAAGACCAGGGCTGAGCATTTAAAACATTTGGCCATTGTAATGAGAAGATTGCAGCAGGAGAAGCTGTTGATCAATTTGAAGAAGTGCTCATTCATGCAAACAAAACTCATTTATCTGGGCTTTGTTATTTCAGCAAATAAGTTGAAGATGGATCCTGAGAAGGTGGAAGTAATCAGGAATTGGCCATCACTGAGAAATATTTTCGAGGTGAGGAGTTTTCATGGTTTAGCTAGTTTCTACAGGAAATTCATTTGAAATTTTAGTGGAATTAGCGCCGCGATGATGGACACGGTGAAGAAGTGGCATAAGGTTTTTCATTGGATAGCAAAGGCTGAGAAGAGCTTCAATCTGTTGAAGCGAAAGATCACTGAGCAACCAGTTTTGGTGTTGCCTGATTTTCAAAAAACATTTCAGGTGAAATGTGATGAGAGAGGATATGCTATTGGAGGGGTTCTGAGTCAGGATGACAGACCTGTTGCATATTACAGCGAGAAACTGGATGATGCAAAGCTGAAACACTCCACATTCGATAAAGAGTTTTATGCCATTATACAGGCATTGAAGAAGTGGAGGCATTACTTGATACCCAAGGAATTTGTGCTATATAGTGATAATCATGCATTGCAGTTCGTAAGTCAACAGGATAAGTTGAACCAGAAACATGAAAAATGGGTAGAGTACATGCAAAATTTTACGTTTGTGATCAAACACATTTCAGGAACTGCTAACAAGGTGGCTGACGCTTTGAGCAGGAAATGTTTGCTGCTGCAGGATTTCAGAGTCAAGACCTTCGGTTTTGAAAATCTGAAAGATATGTATGCAGGTGATGCAGATTTCGGAGAAGCATACGAAGCAGCTGAGAATCCAGTTCTTAGGGATCAGAGTCCGTGGATGGAATATATGATTCAGGAAGGGTTGTTGTTCAGGGGCAATCAATTGTGCATACCGAATTGCTCCATGAGGGAGAATTTGGTAAAGGAAAAGTATATTGGTGGATTAGCAGGTCACTTTGGACATGATAAAACATTTTCCAAGCTGAGCAAATCGTATTTTTGGCTGGGGATGCGCACCGATGTAAAATGGTTTGTTGACAGATGTAGGATATGTCAACATGCGAAGGGACGGAAGCAGAACACCAGTTTTTATCAGCCATTTCCTATACCAGAAAGGCCATGGGAGGCCATCAGCATGGATTTTGTTTTGGGTTTGTCGAGAACGCAAAGAGGAGTCGATTCCATATTTGTGGTGGTGGAAAGGTTCTCAAAGATGGCACATTTTATTCTGTGTCATAAGACCAGCGATGCGACCCACATCGCGAATTTGTTTTTCAAAGAGATCGTTAGATTGCATGGATTACCGAGAAGCATAGTCTCGTATTGGGATACAAAATTCATAGGTCATTTTTGGAGGATGCTATGGAAGAAGCTGGGAACTAATTTGGAATTTAGTTCAGCTTACCATCCACAGATGGATGGGCAGACAGAGGTGGTGAATAGGAGTCTGGGGGATTTATTGAGGAGCTTGGTGACAGAACACCACAGCAGTTGGGACCAGATATTAACACAAGCATAATTTGCTTACAATGACTCTGTGAACAGGAGTACAGGAAGAAGCCCATTCCAGATTTTGTATGGAACATAGCCGAGGGGAGTTTCTGAGCTCAGGGAGTCAGGACAGGCTAAAACTAGCAGTGCTCGTGCTGAAGAATTCGCTGAGGTGATGGAGGAACTTCACACGCAGGTGAAGCAACGATTGATGAAATCAAATCAAGAGTATAAGTGTCGAGCCGATTAGCGAAAGAGACAACTTCAGTTTGAAGTTGGGGACATGGTTCTGGCATACTTAAGGAAGGAAAGGTTCCCAAGGGGAACATATAACAAACTCAAGATGAAGAAAATCAGGCCATGCAAAGTCCTGAAGAAGTTCGGGGAGAACGCTTATGAAATTGAGTTGCCAGATGGCATTGGGATATCTCCGATTTTTAACGTTTCGGATTGATACCCCTATAGGGCTGATGAAGCAGAAGCTGGAACTGAGGAACTAGTGGTCCAGTGGCAGAAACAATTACCAGTTGCACAGAAGCCTCAGATGGAGTGCATACTGGATAAAAGAGTAGGTAAGACGACCAGGCAAAAGCAGTATTTTGAATACCTGGTGAAGTGGAAGAACCACCCAGTGGAGGATGTCAGCTGGGAGACAGAAGAAACAATACAGAAGCATGGGAAGACTGTGCAGGAGCTCATGGACAGGATCCCATGAAATCTTTTGAGCCGAGGAGTATGATGCAGGAGCATCGCTCACTCATCAAGCGAGCCAGCGCGTGGAGCAGAAAAGACAACTGGACAACGCCAACACCAAATTTTGAAACACCTTGATCTGGTTGTGCCAAACATTAATGTGAAGAGTTAATGAAGCACACTTGTATTATATTATAGATAGGAAGTCATTTATTTAGATTTAATGCTGTTAGATAGGAATTAATTGTATATTTGATAGTTGTAGAATTCGAGAGGGCAAACGGAATATAGGCACCCTCCTTTGTATTATTGTAACATTCAGAATCATTCATTCAGGAGCAAGTAGAGAACTTGTGCAAAACACCCATGTATAGATTGAATTAATAGAAAAGAGTCTGTGATTCAACTCCATGGTTTGTGTTGTTTCTATGTGTTGATATTATGCTTATGAATGTTTGTTTCCTTTGTATTCATTTTCTTTTGAATATGTTGTGCATGTGATTTCAGAGGTTTACTGAAGTCTGAGATAGAGGAGAATGAGTCCCAATGGTTTCTCTGTTTGAGCCAGGAGATTACTGCATAGAGTGCAGTCGAATTCATCCGCATAGAGTGCGTTGATGAGGCTCAACAGTTAAACTCTTAGTCTCTTCTGCCCAGAAGTCGAATTGGGTTACTCGCGTCGTACAGGAGAAGTGCACACCGAGGGTGAAATCTCAGCAGTTAGTCTGAGGAAAGGAAGGTGTGGGACTTCTGTTGCAGAGGGTGCACAGAGTCTGGAAGAGTCAACACTTCGAGAGTTGTTGAGGTCGAGTGCGAGAAGTGTGCACAAAAATATCTGAAGGAGTCAGAGAAATTAAGCTCAGGAGGGATAGTTCCTTCTTGATACAGGAGGAGAATCAACGGTCAAAGGTTCACGGAGTAGAAATCGTGAAGTCCCGAGGATCATTGGATCGTGGAGAAGCTGCGAAGAAGTTAACCCGTAGGCGCAGGAAGGACCAAAGCCCATCGGGGTTCAACATTCGACGTTTGACAAGGTAAGGCTCAGACTCGTTGAAATCACGAGTCACGATTTCTCGAATTATTCGGAGCCATTGATTTCCACAGGATAGGTGGCACAGGATCCCGGGAGGTCGGGATTCGGCGTTCGGGGTTTTCGACACCCAGGAAAACTTGTATCGTGGATTTGCGATCCGCGAAATCCTGAAGTGACATGGTTGCGTGGGACCCGAAGACGCTAGTGGAGTACAGGTGGCGCTATATCGGGGAATCGACACATCGGTGTTCGGAGGTTAGAAGTTCAAAGTGTTGACATCGCGAATAGCGATTTTCCGATAGGGAAATCCCCGATATACGGAAGCATTGACCTGTTGACCCATCGAGGTTCAGGGTTCGGGGTTTTGTTTTACAAGTGAATTGTGCATGCGAGTTTCGCGATATCGCGAAACCCGATTTCCCAATAAGCGAAGGGGAGATCACTAAGGAGGTAGCTGTGGGTATTGATAACTCCTGAGAGGAGTAGGAAGAGTCTTTGACTCTTTGGGCCTATGTAAAAGAAGGTCCTGGTGGAAGCGGCTGCTGCCGAGAGTGGTTGCGTCACCTATTAAATGGAGAGATGTTTATTTGTTATATTTAGGTCACTTTGTCGAAGACGGAAAGGGTTATAGTGATCATTTCTCTTGTGACGAAAACATGTGAGCATCGCTCTTGGGAATAAAACAAAGATGAAAGTTTGCTTTCGTCGATAGAGCGACAAATACGGGGTGTATTTAGAGAAAAATTGAAAAATTGAACTTTTTCTCTTGAATTTTGTGACGAAATAGTACTTTCATCGCAAGTAGTCATCGTAATATTTTCAATATGTAGTAGTGTGCACGAGTTTTGTATATTCATCATTGATCTTTTTTGCCTCCCAGATCTTTGTACAAATGAACAAATGCTTCTTTGGGTCTTCTGCTTATTCTCATCAAAATTATGGTAATCTAATAGTGGGATCACGTCCTGCCATTATGAATACTAAACTACTTCCTCATTCACGTGGTGTAAATACTTGACTAGTGCTGCCTGAACTGGTTCCTCCAGTTGTTGCTCCTAGTGTAGATGTACTTCTTGCTATCAGACTTCCTCCAAACTTCGGTTGTCTAAACAATGGTGTTCTCTTTGGTGTAGTAGTGACACATCGGTTTGTGGGTTCCACACTGACATTAAAATGGATATGATGGTTGTATTATCATCCCATTATCAGGCCTCTTGTCTTCCTCTCATACGTTGTGCACAGGATTTCCTCAATCTACTCCACATCCCAGAGATCCTCTACCTCTTCCTCATTTCTCGCCAAGCCTTCCCTCATAGCTATGGCTCTCTTTCTGGTATTCACCTTATATTGGTAGGTTACTCCACTACACATCATTCTTGATGACACCAAGATCCACTTGAGTTGGTCGTCATCCATCATGATCGGGTCCAAGGGTTCCTCTTCATTCCTGCCTTTATTCTCACCTCGTTCAATTTATCCTCTCTCTATCAGTGTTCCCCCCCTTCCCCCATGGACGTAGGGAAGTTTATATGTTTGATTCCATTGTCATTACACCTTTGTTATATAGAAATATCTTAAGAGAAGTATACAGGGATCAAATGTACCTTCCTCGAGGTACACGTAGAAATTATTTCTCTGTTGTGTTGTATGACTTCGTTGTGTCAGCTGCAAATTCGGTGATGAATCCTGCCACAATAATGTCAATTCAAAAGTCTACTGCACAGGTGAATTTGTTGTTCACCTACTGTAACTGCTCAATCTATACTTGGGTCCAATCTAGCTGTTGGATCCAGTTCGTCACATGGTTATCCTTCAACCTTAGTATCCACTCCTATAGTAGATGTGGGAAATCATAGAAAAATACTTCGTGTAAATCAGTAAACACGTATTTATCCATATATTTGTGAGGTGTGATTCTAGGGTTTCTATTGTATTTATGGGAAAAATATATCTCTTTGGTTCTCAACCAACCTTCAATTTCTTCTTTCGTGAGGTTCCAAGGTCTCAACATTCCCTTCTAATGGCTCATGGGCCTTCTTGTTCTACTTGTTCTTTTCTTGTGAAATTTATCTTATATACTTAGTCCTCTCTGGTTCCTTCTATCCTTAACATGGAAACGAAACCATTTGTTGGTTTGAGTGCTTCCTTTCTAATTTATTGACCCAAGGTTCATGTCTTTCAAGTTTCCAAGAAATCCTCTAAAACTATCGACCCTCCTGGTAAACAAGAAGGCAACACAATACACAGAATGTATTGTGCAGTATCACTCAAGATAGATTTAAATGAGTGGTTGTAAGAATCAGGTGTTTACAACTTAGGATTGAGTATGCGATAGGGGTTTGTTAACCAGAGCCATGCGCTATGAACTGTGAATGTAATCTACTTATTCCTCACGGGTGCACATTTTCATTTCACAGTTTAATTCCCGAACAACATAATCGTAATTCATAACAATATATTAAATCATTTATTAAGCATAAAAATGAACTCCTAAAAGAAGAAAAGAGGTACATGCATTCATCACATTAAACATATATTACCATGGTTCACCCCCTCCTAGGCTACATACACAAAGATTTGGCTCTTGGCTCTTTTATTATGATAGTTTTGCATCTCCAGCGTCACACACTTATAATTCCCTCTGATGGGTAAGATCCGTATGAGGCGAACTAGATCGCACAAGGCTCCACAACCTACGATCTAATCCTCATATCTCCCTCCTCTTCTCTATTCTAGCTCAGTAGCTTACAAACTTGGACCATGACCATATTATATAACACATCAACTCGTATATAGCTACGATAGAGTATTGCAAAACCTTAACTAATACAAAAGTGAATTAACCTATCTATGATACCTATGTATCTCTATTTATATATATCGGGCTCTTCAGCCATTTACAATGTATTACCAAAACCCTAACCCTAATGACGTTAGGTATTCCTCCCATGTACGCATGTTTTTCTTCCTCATTCTGTCACGATTTCTTGCATGCGCATGTGCTATGTTACCTTCCAGCTATTACTTTTGTTTCTGCATGCTTTATTTCCCACGATCATCCTTCTCTCCACTTTGTCTTGCTGCCAACAAGCCCCCAACACCGACATGTGACCCAACAAAACCATTTTTTTGTTTGAGTGCTTCCTTTATGGGTTATTGACCCAAGGTTCATGTCTTTCAGGTTTCCAACAAAGTCTCTAAAACTATTGGCCCTCCTGGTAAACTAGAAGGCAATACAGTACATAGAATGTACTGCACAGTATAACCCGAGATAACTTTAAATGGGTGGTTGTAAGAATTAGGTGTTTACAGCCTAGGATTGATTATGAGATATGGGTTTGTTAACTAGAGACATGCACTACAAAATGTGAATGTAATCTACTTAGTCCTCACGGGTGCACGTTTCCATTTCACAGTTTAATTCCGGAACAACATAATCGTAATTCATAACAATATATTAACTCATTTATTAAGCATAACAATGAAATGTTGAAATAAGAAAAGAGGTACATGCATTCATCACATTACATAGATATTACCATGGTTCACCCCCTCTTGGGCTACATCCACAAATATTTGGCTCTTGGCTCTTTTATTATGATAGTTCTGCATCTCCAGCGTCATGCATTTACAATTCCCTCTGATGGGTAAGATCCGTATGAGGAGAACTAGATCACACCAGGCTCCACAGCTTGCGATATAATCCTCATATCTCCCTCCTCTCCTCTTTTGTATCTCAAAATATTACAAAGTTGGTCCATGACCATATTACATAATGCATCAACTCGTTTCTAACTACGATAGATTATTTCAAAACCTAAACTAATACAAAAGTGACTTAACCTACCTATGATACCTATGTATCTCTATTTATATATATATATAGGTCTCTTCATCCATTTAAAATGTATTACCAAAACCTTAACCCTACCAACATTAAGTCTTCCTCCCATGTACACATGTTTTTCTTCCTCCAACTGTCGTTTTCCTTGTGCATGCTTTCTTGCATGCGCGCGCGTTGTGTTACCTTCCAACCGTTACTTCTGTTTCTGCACACTTTCTTTCCCACGATCATCCTTATCTCCACTTCGACCTGGTGCCAACACTAGCTAAGATAGATCTATGGATCGGGTACTCCACTGACCAACGGTCCGGATTGAATCGACGATCTACCTTTCACGATTTTAGGAGGATCTTCACCTATGTTCTCCCGACAGCCGAAACCATGATTTCTACTCCTCATATCTACGGTTCTGAGCCTCCCACAATATGATGGTCCAGATTTTGTTAGAATCTCGCATATTAGGGTTTTGCAATGCAAGGCCTCCAAGTCATGATTCTCTCCAGGCTTCAATCCCGGAAGCACCTAGATCCAAAATGCAGATATCAATGACTCCCGTTGATCCAGATCCAACATATATTATTCCTCTTGGATTATTGAGCACTAAAAGGTCATCAAACTTATATTCCCCATTGATCCACTGGATCTAACAGCCCAAAATTAATCAGCAGTTCTCCCTCTGAGAATATCAACCATCTGTTTCAGATTTTCAATGGCTTCAAGACAAAGGACTTGGCATCAATTCTTTTGGGGTCGTTTTCTGTGAATGACTTTGACCTCGTCCTTCCTTCAAACTCTTTGACGTCTCTCTCCCTTCTGAGATTGATTTTTGCTGCAACTTGAGGATTCTGAGGAACCTTTGTGTACACTCCTTGCGGAACTCACGATAACCTTTGGTTATCTGAACTTGATGCTCTACGCACTCCTTGCAATAGAGTTCTTCAACCTCACACTTAAGTTGGTAAAATCTAAGTTTTCACCCAGATTTCGCACACCTTGCACGAATCTGTGGGTATAATAACAACTCTTTCCCTCATAAGATTTTATGAGATGAAACTCAGAAAACTTGTCATGCACTCCTTGCGGACCTTCCCTGCAACCTCTTGTAGGATTTATCAGGAAGAGAAACAATTGAATCTTATACTTCTCCTCCTCTCACAGACTTGATACATTCAACATGAAATCAAGAGCATACATAACATTGAAATAAAATGCTTAACAGAGACTGAAATTAACTATAAACATACCATTCAACAGATGTAAACATAATTCATAGAAAAAACCATGAAATTGGATAAAATCTTCTTTATATTAATCTAAGTGTATCTATACATGGGTTCAATATCCAAAGCTATCTGATCATACTAATTCTACAATCTATGTTCTTCCTTGCGACTCTACATCTCTAATTATTCTTCTTGATAATGAGGATTATCACAATACAATACATACGACTGAGGTTTTCTTGAGTTTTCCCTCTCTCTTTCCTAAGATATCTTATCAGAATTAAAAGATACAACTACCTTACATTCATTACAATAAATGACTCATTAAGCGACAAATGAGAGCAATAGATCAAGATATGTATTACAACTCAAAACATAAATGCGAGTACATCCCTTCAATATTTTACATTAATGTTTTCATCTTTCAAATTCAAAACATTCTCAAAATATGCATTGGTGCATTTCCAGTTGTCTTCCATTTGTGCATGCTTGCGACGCTCCTGCATCATACTCCCTTGGATGAAAAATTCATGAACTCTTGCATGGTCTGTCCATGTTTCTAGCTCTCTTCTTCACTTTCCTAACTGACATATTCAATCGGGCATCCCTTCCATTTTATCAAATACTCAAAATATGTTTTCCTTCAGGTCTTCTTGCTAACTCTTTGATCAATGATCCTTTCCATCTGCGAATTTTCGGCTACAAGAAATTGTTTAACCCATTGAATTTATTTTTTATTTCCTACTCCATCTGGTTCATATTCTCTGTAAGGGTACATATATGCTACGTTGAAAATGGGTGATATTCCCACACCATCTGGTAACTCTATCTCATAATAATTTTCTTTGAATTTCCTTATGATTTTACACGGCCTATCTTTTTCATCTTCAATTTATTATGTGTTCCCCTTGGGAATATTTATTTCCTTAGGTGTGCTAAGACTAAATATCCCTCTTTAAACTGAAGTTCTCTTCTATGCTGATATGCTCTGCACTTATATTCCTGGTTAGAATTATTTAACTACTCTCTGATCTTACTGTGGAGCTCTTTCATCTCTGCTACAAAGTCTTCTGCTCCAACACTTCTGAACTCACTCTTCTCTAAGTCCCGCAACTTAGATACTCCCCTTGGTTGCATTCTGTACATTATCTAGAATGGGATTTGTCCTGTGCTCCTATTTGGTGAGTCGTTATATGAAAATTCCGCTTGTGGTAGAATCTGACCCCACTATGTATGGTGTTCAGTTATTAAACTTCTCAATAAGTCCCCCAAACTCTGATTTACTACCTCTATCTACCCATCCAACTAAGGGTGATATTTTGAGATAAAAGATAGATTTGTCCCCAACGTTTTCCATAGCGTCCTCCAGAAATGACCAACAATTTTGGTATCCCGGTCTGAAACAATTCTCCTAGGTAAACTATGAATTTGAACAACCTCTTTGAAAAACAGGTTTGCAACTTGTGTTGCATCATCGGTCTTCTAAAATGGAAGTAAATGTTCCATTTTTTAGAATTGATCGACTACCACGAATATGGAATCACAACCCCTCTGTGTCCTTGGCAGTCCTAACATAAAATCCATGCTTACCACATCCCATGACCTCTCTGGTAATGACAATGGTTGATATAAGCCTGTATTCTATATTTTCCCTTTTGCGTGCTATAAAATTAGACATTTGTTGAAAAAATTCTTCACATTTTCTCTCATCCCTGGCCAATAATATAAATTGTTCAGTTGCGCGAATGGTTTTTAATAGCCTAAATGTCCAGCCAATCCTCCACTATGTTTTTCCTTCAGAAGATTCTCTCTCATAGAAATCTCTGGAATACACAACTAGTTTCCTTTGAATAATAGTCCATCTTGAACCATATATTCAATCCATTGGCTTTTGTCTCTTAAAATAGGATTCTCACATGCTTCGTAAGCATCCTTGAAATCTGAATCATCTCTGTACATGTCCTTAAGGCTATCAAAACCTAAGGTCTTCACACGAAACTCCTGTAGAATCAAACATTTCCTTCTCAATGCATTAGCAACCTTATTAGCATTTCCAGAAATGTGGTTTATAACAAAAGTAAATTTTTGCATAAATTCAACCCGTTTCGCATGTTTCTGGTTCAATTTCTACTATTTGGTTTATGAATTGTAAAGCATGATTGTCATTATACAAGAAAAACTCTTTCAGAACCAAGTAATGTCTCCATTTCTTCAATGCTTGTATGGTTGCATAAAATTCTTTATCATACGTGGAATAATTCTTCTTTGCATCATTCACCTTCTCACTGAAGTATGGAATCGGTTTGTTGTCTTGACTCAATACTACTCCAATTGCAAACCCACTTGTATCACATCTCACTTTAAATGTCTTATTAAAGTCTGGTAGAACTAGAATCGACTGTCTGATTATCTTTTCTTTCAACAACTTGAAACTTCTCCCTGGTTCCTCTATCCAATGAAAAGACTTATGTATTTTCTTGACTGTGTCCATCATTGGCACAAAAATTCCACTAAAATTTCAAATGAAATTCCTGTAAAAACTAGCTAATTCATGGAAGCTTCCAACTTCAAAGATATTCTTTGGTGATGGACAATCCTTGATCGCTTTTACTTTTTCAGGATCCATCTTCAACTCATTCAAAGAGATTACAAACACCAAATACGTGAGTTCTTTCTTCATGAAAGATGACTTCTTCAGATTTATCAACAAATTCTCTTGTTGCAGCCTCCTCATCACTAGAGTTAGGTGTCTCAAGTGCTCTTCCTCAGTCTTATTGAAGATCAGTATATCATCAAGATACACGATTACAAACTTTCTAATGAAATATTTTAATAATTCGTTCATCAATATCATGAAAGTACTTGGCACATTTGTCAGACCAAATGACATGACAAGCCATTTGTATAATCCTTCATTCATGTTGAATGTTTTATTTCATTCATCACCTTCCCTCATTATAATTTGATGATATCCTCTTTTCAAATCAATTTTTGAAAAAAACCTTTCTCTGCTCAAGCAATCCATCAAGTCATCCATCCTCGGTAAAGGAAATATATACCCGATGGTCATTTTTTTTTATATCCCTCGAGTTTGTACACATCCTCCATCCACCATCCTTTTTTGGACTTAGAAATTTTGGCACAACGCATGGACTCAAGATTTCTCTAATCAACCCTTTGTCCATCAAATCATGGACTTTCTTCTTGACCTCTTCATTTTCCTATGGGGTTAATCTGTATGCTTCTTTGTTTGGTGACTCGCCCCTGGTATAAGGTTGATGTGATGTCTTATACTCTTGATGGGTGGAAACGAACAAGGTAATTCATCCACCACTATATCAACAAAATTCTCTAGCAATTTCTGAATTTCCTCAGGTAGATCATCTATGGTGGTATTGGTCAAAATGAATCTCGGTTTTCTTACCAAAATGAACTGCATTTCTTGACATTTCTTGACTTCATCAAGAAGCTCCTTTCCATTCATGAAAAGTATAGTGTTGTTCATTTCCTCTGCCACCTTCTTGTCTTCAATTGGAAGCAACATATGTGTTCTACCATTCTTCTCCAAGGTATAGGTGTTCTTTCTCCCATCATGAATAACATTTCTATCATATTTCCATGGTCTCCCCAACAAAACATGACATACATCCATGGGAATAACGTCACATAAAATATCGTCTCTGTATCCCCCTATATTAAACTCAACTAAACATTGTTTAGTGATACTTACCTGATGTCCTTTTTGCAACTACGAGACTTTGTATGGGCTCGGATGTGCAACTGTCTCCAATTCCAAGTTTTCCACCATCTTTGTGGAGACTAGATTATCTATGCTTTTGTTGTCCACAATTACCTTCCATACCCTATCCTTGTGCTTACAATAAGTCATAAACAAAATATTTCTTTGGACTGGATTCTCCACCTCTTTCTCTGGCTTCAAGAGAATTTTCCTCACCATTAAGGATATACCTCCTTCTGCATATTCTACCTCAACATTTCACCTTTGCGCTTCTAAAACATGAGCTTCTCCTCCTCCATATATTTATATATCAGGAAATTCATAAGAATTGTGTCTGATCTTTCCATAGACAAAACACTTTATCTCACCACCTCTGCCTCTTCCTCTTCCTCTGGCCCGAGGAAAAGTGTTCCTATCGACATATTTTCTTGTCTGTGAGCTTCCTCCCCTTTTTGGGTGGTTATGAGGTTTCATTTCTTCATCCTTGGGATTTTGTACTCTATCTTGGGAAACTTCTTTGCCTCTGCTATAAATTATACCTCTTCCCCTTTGACCTTGCTTTCGGGCCAATTTTTCTTCCTCTTTTAAAGGAATCTGATAAACTTCTGCTACATTCCTAATTGTCATCATGCTCATCTCATCCTGAATGTCATATCATAGTCCATTTATGTATCTTGTGATTGTTTCATCATCACTCTCGTGATGACCTACTCTGATGTTAAGTCGGTAAAATTCCTCAGTGTATTCCTTCACTGTCATCCCTTTCTGTCTTAAATTCTACATTCTTCGAAATAGATTAATCTGGTAGTCTCTGGGTATAAAATTGGCTTTCATATTTGTGACCATATATCCCATATTTTGATTTTTTGTTTTCCCTTGCAACGCCTATCATCCTACAGTTCATCCCACCATAGTGTTACATGCCCTTTCAATCTAGTGACAACATGTTTTACTTTCTTATCTTTTTCGATATCTTCATAATCGAAGTACTTATCTAGAGATCTAAACCAATCTATCATCTCCTCAATGTCTAAGTTTCCTTCATACATCAAAATATCCATCTTTTCTCTAGCACCTATTCTTGCAACATCTCTGAATAGATGTTCTTCTGCAGCGTCTTCGGCTACAACTTATTCTACTGCTCTAGCTTCGTTTTCACTTTCTTCCTCTCTGACATATCATGTATCAATAGCTTGTCTCTGTATTGTCTCCATAGCATCTAATCGAGCATGGAGTTCCCTCATTTTGATTTCCATGGCTGGATTAGGAATTGGTATATATTGACGTCTTCTGGGTGGCATTATTCAAATCTTTTCCATGCAGAATTCAATTTACAACTTTCCTTTTGTCTTCTCTTGCCTATAGAAAACAATGATTGTAAGCTCTGATACCACTTCATGTAGCACCACCACCTCAGTAGGGATCTGTTGACCACCTGACCTTTGGATATTCACTTCCCTTGAGCCGGAATGACTCCTTTAGTTCCCACTGGAACCTTCAAAGCATATGACCACAGGTCCTCCTACGAAAACCCCGCCTGCGCATACCAACACTAGGTGCGAGTCCTCTCCCCCACGTGACCATGGTGCTACAACCATGGGTCACACAACAAGAAATTTCATAAATCACGATTTTTGGAGTGTTGGTGTGATATAATATCAACACTTCATAGCCACGAAACCCCGAAACCCGATATGGGCCTTTGCCCAGGACCACATCCGATGGTCTTGTTCTCTCCTCTCAATCGACGGCCACGATCGCATCGCGATATCACGTTTCACGATGTTGATACTGTTGTCTAACACAACCCCAATGCTCCAACTCCCAACTCCTAAAGTCTAGCTAAGATAGATCTATGGCTTAGGTCCTCTGCTGAGCAACGATCTAGATTGAATCAACGATACGCCTTTAACGATTTTAGGAGGATCTTCACCTCTATTATTCCGACAACTGAAACCATGATTTCTACTCCTCATATCTACATTTTTGAGCCTCCCACATTATGATGGTATGGATTGTGTTGAAATCCTGCGTATCGGGGTTTTTCAACTCAAGGCCTCCAAGTCATGATTCTCTCCGGGCTTCAATCCCTGAAGCGTCCAAATCTAAAATCCAAAGATCAATGACAATCGTTGATCCGGATCCAGTATATAATTTTCCTCCTATATTGGTGAGTGATAAAAGGTTATCAACCTTATCTTCCCCACTGATCCACTAGATCTAACGGCTCAAAATGAATCGACAGTTCTCCCTCTGAGAATCTCAATCGTCCATTTCATATTTTCAATGGCTTCAAGCCAAAGGACTTGGCATCAATTCTTCTGGCATTAGTTTTTGTGAACGACTTCGACCTCATCCTTCCTTCGAACTCTTCAAAGTCTCTCTCCCTTCAGAGCTTGAATTCTACTACAACTCAAGGATTTTGAGGATCCTTTGCGTGCACTCCTTGTGGCACTCATGATAACCTCTGGTTATCTGAACTCGATGCTATGTACACTCCTTGCGATAGATTTCTTCAACCTTACACTTAGGTTGGTAAAATATAAGTTTTCACTTAGCTTGTGCACACCTTGCATGACTCTATGGGTATAAGAACAACTCTTTCCCTCCTAATATTTTCTAAGATCAAACTCGTAAAACTTGTCACGCACTGCTTACGGACCTTCGCTGCAACCTCTTGCAGGATTTCTCAAGAAGAGAAACAATTGAAGCTTATACTTCTCCTCCTCTCATAGACTTCATACATTCAACATGAAATCAAGAGCATACATAGCATTGAAACAAAATGCATAACAGAGACTGAAATTAATTGTAAACATACCATTCAATAGATGTAAACATAATTCATAGAAAAAACATGAAATTGGATCAAAGCTTATTTATATTTGTAATGTCCCCAAGGTCGAGCCATGTTGTAAAGATTGCATTATGAAATGTAATTATTTTTTATAGGCTAGTGAGCCAAGTTTATATAAGTTGGTGCGCTTATGTGTTATTGGCCGGAGAGCCTAAGTGTTAAGGCCGGGAACATTATTTTGTATATGTAATCATGCAGAACATTAATAAAAATATAAACACCGCTGTGTCAAGATTGACCATGATGAATGAGTGATGGGGGACTAAGCATCCACAAAGCCTAGGTAAGGGATTGGGGGATGGAAGGTTGGAAAGAGAGGCTAAGTGTTGAGCCTAGGGGCTTAAGACCTTGGGAATAATATTTTAATATTATTCCAAAAGATATGTTAAATGTGATGTTTTATCCTAAGTCCTGGGAGGGGCAACACATGCATCTCCAATGTGTGCAAAAGGGAATGCATGCAGCTCCAGGAAGACAAGTGTCAACCTGGGCGCATGCGATTAAAAGATGAAGCATCAACTGAGTTTGAGGTTCCTTCTCCATTCTGTCATCCTCTGTCTAAAATGGTGAATCCGGTCTGAATTTGCAAGCATTCCCTCATGCAGCTTTGAAACCTAAATCCTGTGATGTTTTCTGGCTTGCTTCCCATTTTTTGAACCAGATCTGAAACCCGTGTACATTTCTGAACCAGAGTCGAAACCCATGTACATTTTTGAACCAAATATGAAACCTGTGTCTGTGTTCCCAGTTTCCTGTTGTGGTCATGCAGTGCTTGGCTGGGTGTGGCTTGTTTCCAGTGTATGTTCGTGCTGATCCTCGTGGTTGCTCGACTGTGTTGGAAACCGAGTTGAAGGAACCGGTTGTATGACCTATGTGTAACCTCTCTCCAAGTGAGGGAGGTGATTTTTGTTGAAGAGGTAGGTTTTACCAAGCCTGTGAGCGAGTCTCTCTAGGTGAGAGAGTGTGTGGAGGAAGGAGAGAGCTCCTAGAAGGAAACCTGTAGCTACCACAGACCTCAGAGATTTCCGGTCCAGTCTGTTCCTGAAGCCCAAGGCAAGGGAGGTTAGCAGCCGAAGGACTATCTAGGTGACAGAGAAGGTGTATACTTCTGGGGTGGTACAGGCATGTGGGAAAGGAGAGTCTATGGGCAGTGGGCATAAGTGGTTCCTGGGAGAGAATCCTTCTTCTGTGACCATGTGTCTTCTTGTAAACCTTGCCTAGCCTAGGAATCCCTACCCCGTGGAGCTTATTCCCAGCTAGGGGGTGACCTACTGTTGAGAGTGATGAGTAGCGTGGTATAAGGATGGGAGGTTCATGGAAGGTCTACACACAGTTGGTGGTGTGTGACAGTTTCAAAGATAAGTATCAGCTTATGCTTAATATTATGCTTTGCATGCTTGTGATGCTTATATGTATCATGTATTCTACTGTGCATATGAATTATTATTAATTCCATGAATTGTTTATGTTAGCAGTAATCTTGTTCTTACTCTGAGTTAAATGTGTTTAATCTAACTTAAATGCATGTTATTAATTAAGTATGAGAATGATGTTGTTCTGCACAGTAGCATTGGCCCAGCTGTGGGGTTGGTGGCTAGGGGTGTTACAATATTAATCCAAGTGTATCTATACATGGGTTCAATAGCCAAATCTATCTTCTCATACCAATTCTACAATCTTTGTTCTTCTCTACGTCTCTACAACTCTAATTCTTCTTCTAGCTAATGAGGATTATCATAATACAATACATAGGACGAGGGTTTTCCTGAGTTTTCCCTCTCTCTTACCTAAGCTATCTTATTAGAATTAAAATCTACAACTACCTTACATTCATTACAATAAATGCCTCATTAAGTGACATATGAGAGTAGCTGCTCAAGATCTGTATTAAAACTCAATAAATGCCTCATTAAGAGACATATGAGAGCACATGCTTGTGATGCTCCTCATCACATTTATTTGACTGGAATTGGGGTAAAATTATCTATAAATATGACTTTAGAACTGGGATTTCTGAAACTTGAATTCAACAGTGTCAATGAAATAATGGAGTTACCTATCTCTATGGATGGTTATTGCTCCGCGTTTTTGGCAACAGACGTGGCTAGGGTAGAAGGAGATGCATCATGTCCCTGTTGTAGAAAATCTTCGATATAAGACTTTGCTTGAGTGCCCAATGGATTTGACAATACATTTTCAAGTTCCTGCATTAAAACTTCAGTGTCCTTCTGGTTTTCCTGAATATCTTGTTTTCCAGAAATCCATGCTTCGAAACCTAAAGGTACAGTTTCTTGTGTAGACGAAAGTGGCACTGGCTCTCCCTGTAATACTTTCAGCAAGCTATTTCTTTTGTTCCTCTAAAAATTGGAGAAACTGGTATGTTTATTTGGGGACAAATATTGGATTCTTTTCAGTACTTCCTCATATGACCTGGATCCCCTGAATATTTCATCATGTGGGGAGTTCTCATGCATATATTTCTTCAAGTTGTATTGAGCCAAGTGGTTTTCCACAATTTTCTATTGATCATTCCTTTTAAATTCAATGTCAACTAACTTGACATCCTCTAGAGTTGTAGATTCTACTTTAGAATAACCGAAGTCTAACAATGAAAACATACCAACCTGAAGAGGGAAGGTTTTCCATACCTTTTTCTGGGCCGCTTTTAATTACTTGATGATTCCCCCTGTAATGGTTTGATACACCACTTCTCGACATACTAGTTGATCTCATAAAAACTTCAAGACAACATGAGGAGGGACCGAGCACCCAAAAACCCTGATGTAAGAAATTTTTTCTTAGATTTACCAATCTGCTATTTTACCCAGGTTTGCCATGATTATGTCTAAAATTTTGGGAGGTGGGAAACCGTATAGGGAAATATGAATAGGCACCACTACATAATGTCATATTTCATAGAAGAAATCTCTGGCTTTGTCTTCCCACAGCTTGGAGTAACAAAAATGGATAGGTTCAGTGTTGGTCGAGGTCCATCTCGAGTTCATCAGAGGGAAAGGAGTCTTAAAGAAAATAACATCCATGAGGTATGTGGACATATCTAAAGGGGCAGGTTTCCCTTTGGATTTTTTCAATCAGTACTCTATGATTTCCTTAGCCAGGTTGTTCGATAACATCTTGGACCAGTTGAAAGAGTATCCCTCGGCCACTTCGTGCATAATTGGCACCCATGCCAATGGGAAGTGAGTGGAGCTCTTCTTCTTGAATAACCTACATAGCATCATAGATACATAAATCATATGGGATTATAACGACGTTGTGGCATATATGTCGTGAGTGTCGGCTCTGAATTTCTCTGGTGCCCCCACTAGTCCTTGATTAAATCAGGGTAGATTTTATCATATTGTGTACACTCCTATTTCTCGAACTCCAGTATGAATGCAACATTGTAATTATATTTAAATTTGGGGGACAATTTATACATTACTTGTATATGTTCTGGTCAAAAATACCCAACAACAACCTTTTGAGAGTTGGAAATGCTCCTGGTTTAAACTTCGACGTTCTCCAGGGCCCAGCCTATTATGTCATTATACAACATGAGCCTCGACCATGCATCTATGTTTTGTATCTCTAACTGAGCTATGTCTATGAGTTTAGTTGCATGAGTTTCTCTCACTTCATCGTCGGAATCCTCTTGGCATATTATAATCTCATTCTCTAAAATATCGAACACTTGTGTACAAGATTTTATAGTGTCTATGGATCTTGGTGAGGTATTTGATAGAACATCTGTATTCAGATTTGCACTTTCACCAAATTTTTTATCCATTTTTTGTGGTGCCATGATATTGATGAAATCAGAATGGGTTACCTATTACAGGGGAAAGTGTGAGCTTATCAGTTGGATAAAACTTTATATTCTGTGAGAATGAAAATGGAATTCAAAATTAAGCATTCTTATTCACCTCAAGTGTATTGACTCGAGAATACCTTTACTAACGATAAATTTATTTACCTTAATGAGAAAATCTAGCTGGCGATCTGCAATCTACATTAAAATCAATACCGTTGATTTGTGATTAATGCCATTAATATCGGCATTTTGCGATCAAGAATTTTGGATGAAATAGGTTTGAAATTTCCCAAATTGTGAATTCATGAAAGACTAATTACGAGATAATCTCCTTTAAAACATTAATTAATCTTGTTTAAATTTAAGTGTTTTCAGGTATTCGGACTTCGGTATTTTTAAAAGTAGATCGAGATAGAATCTCCAGAACCCAAAACTGTGAAATGATTAATTATCAGATAATCATTATTTTTAGTTTTAATTAACCTTGTTTAAGTTTGAAATGTTTCAGAAGTTTGGACTTCAGAGATTTCAGGATGTGATGTATGGAAAAGGTCCAAACTCCAAAGTGTGAAGTTGTTAATTACCTTTTAATCAAGATTAACTTAACTAATCAAGGTTTAATATTTAGGAATTTTGTTGCTTTGTGGATTTGCAAGTTATCTCTTTATTATATTTCCGAAAGGCTATTACCTGTGGTGATGTGTCAAATATGAAGTCATTTTAGATGATGTGTCGAGACTAGGGGGTGCCACATGTCACTTAGAATCATATTAATCTTCGGCTAAAAAGGTAGGAAATGGATGACATGTGTCAATTCAGGGAAGACTAAAAAGGTACACATATACTATGACTAGGGTCCTTTAAATTTCTACGAACAATGATAACAGACACTTTCGGGTATTAGGACTTTAAATGTTAATACCTAGAGAAATGCCTGAAGCGCAAATCTCTGAAGTGACCTTTAGTGATTTGACTCTTTAATAGTCAGGTGGCTCCAAAACCCGGGGAAAAAGGGGATAGTTTGATCAACGGGGGAAATTTACCAATGGATGGTATCATGCATGCCTTATGACTAGAAGTAAATTTGATTTAAACATTCGAAAGTTGACTTTTGAGTCATTATTTAAAAAAGGATGAAGTTCGAGAAAGTAAAGCTTAAGGTTTAGGATTTATATGTGTTCCAACAACTGGAAAATCATTTGTTGGTTGGCATGTCTTGGAGGTGGGTGATCGCTTATTTTGGGTATTGATTAATCATTTCTCTGCATCGTACGCATCTGTTGGTTGACATTTTGGTAGTCCCTCTATGCACAAAATTTTCAAACTCATAAGAGATGAATGAAAAGAAGGTGACGCATTCTTATTACACATGAAATTTGCACACCTACGTACCTCTCCCTAAATGTCGTAAGTATCATATAAGTGTCTCATACACCTTGACACCATGGAATAACATATGTCACAATCCCTAGTCAATGTGAAGGAGGGATATATTACATGAAGGACAAAATACCAATTGCACATGAATTATTATTTATATTCATGAAAAAGAAATTAATTAAGTTTGAAAATCCACCTCATATTTGCTTTCCTATTTTTTAGGGAAGGTGGAGGATCTCATGGATGGTTGAAATATTTCCTCCTTAAAATCCTTGAGAAATATTTCCTCCATAAAATCCTTAAGAGATATTTTCTCCCTAAATATCTTAGAGATCCCATTTTAGTGGATCTGATGAATCATCCTCTCCATGGTGGTTAAGCCTCCAAATCCTATATAATGAGGGATATCCATGGAGAATATGAGGATACAGGAGTTTAGAGATACCAGACTTATGATCTCATGAGAGAGGAGTTTAGAGATACCAAAATTATGATCTCATGAGGGTGGAGATTTGAGGTATAAAACCTACGGTCTTAGGAGAAATATTTAGGATACGAAGCCTATGGTTTTGGGAGCTTTGTGCAAGAGCTGGACAAGGAGGACTTGGGGAAGCTATTGCAACTGCATCTACAATCTATAATTATTTCTTTAAGAGTTCTCATTAATATATTGCTTGTCCTATTTCCTTATAACCTATGTCTCTTTACATATATTTTTCTTATAAATGGATTTGATTGGAATAATATTATAGAGTAGAGTAGGAGTTCTTTTTCTTATTTTACAATGCGTTGCAGGTGTCAAACAATGATAAGGAGCTCAGATATCAAGATCAAGTTGGAGCAACAAGAACAAACATTGAAATAAGGTGCATCACACTTTCTTCATTCTCCTTATCTTTTTGATTAGTTAGTTAGATTCAAAGGAATTTTAGTTTCCATTTGTAATTTTATGTCTTGGTATAGGGGTCTAGATTCCAAGTTGATATTCACCTATCCATAAGGGGATTTTCCCATAAAACAAATTGGTTACTCCATTGGGGATCGAAGCTTTCAGTTTCAGTTTCTTTCCTTGGTGTTGTCTTATATTTTTCTCATATTCATATCCTAGTCACTGTACTTTTCCTCTTTTCTACATGTGTTTTCAGACCTGAATTCATCTTACATAGGTTGATGATCAAGGCTTCCTGAGTTTTTGTTTTCTAGGTTGATTCTTTTTTAGTCTCAGAAAAACGCACCCTTCTTCATTTACAACCATAGCATTGATTTTAGTATTGAAGCTCCCTTCTAGTGATTTAGGGAGAGTTGTAGCACTCTGGTGTTTATACAACCAAAGCACTGACTTTTCTCTCTGTTGAAAAATTGTTGAATATTTGTGCTCGGTGTGATTTTTTTGGGCTCTTCTTTTTCTCGGGATTTTTTCTGTCAGTTTGTGTCTTCTATAAAGCTTGCAACCTGTTTGTTTCTAAGATTTGTTGGTCTTTGTTTGGATTTTTAAATATATTTTCTTGTTTTTGAAATAACTCTTTCTCTTTGAGGATTTGAGTTCGTTTTCAATGCTTTCTTGTTCATCTGATCGTTTGAAATTTGTTACAAGGTATCCGAGAGATCTTTGTATTTTTCCATTTGGTCTTTGATATTTGTATCTTTCCAAGAAACTTTCTTGAGTGAGTTTTGTTATTTTGGATTTCTTTTTGAAAAGTTTATATTTTTTTTTTTGCTTCTTATTAGATTGTTGTGAGAGTCTTCTTTTGTTTATATGACATTTTCTTCCAATTGTCTAAAACTGCAAATAGTGAAATCTTGTTGGAATAAGAAGCATTGAATAAAATCAATTTATCTTCATATTTAAACAAAGAGATATCTTTTCATGATTGGATTTTGGAATTAGAAACAATTTCTCAATAGTTTAGCATCGACTTGGATTCTTCTTGAAATAAATTGCATGAAATTTATGCATTCTTGTGTTTGATACTGAAAGAAATAAAATTATTCTCCTTCTGTAAGGTCACTTCCAACAGAGCCTTATAAAACATAAGTTAAAATAGAGAAATGATATCCTAACATTTTAACCATTCATTATTCAGCATAATTAAAATTTATATGCAACATCATAATAAACCACATATTCAACATCATAAAAAACCACATATTCAGCACCATGATAATAAACCACATAACACAGCATAATAATGAAAATACATACCTCTAACTGATGCTATTATTGTTCTCCAAATCTGCCTGATGCTCTGCCCAAAACTAACTAACCTCCCAGCCAGCTAGGAACAAAGCCTCTTCGGCTCCTTAGCTCTAGGATTCCGTAAGGATTCCTGGCCCCTAAGCCCAAAACTCCCAACAACAGGTGCCCCCTATCTCAGTCCACCAAACTCCAACAAGTTCCTCAAGAAAAAAAAAATACCATCCTCTAGCAAGCTACTCTAGCCCCAAACCAACAATATAGTCCTCTCCTCTAAAAATGATGCTCTCCCCAAAACCCAAAAAATAAAATCCCTTCTCGAGTGTTTTTCCCTCCTCTTATCCTCCTTTCCCCCCTCTCTCATTCACCGCCTTCTCCCTTTAATTAAGACTCACCCACCTTATCCCTCCATTCAATGCCAACCACCTTATCCCCTTTCTCTTGAATGGTTCCATCATTCAATACAAAATAATAATTAATAATTTATTAAACTAGATTTTATTAAGAAAATATTTAATCATTAAATTAATTAATTAGTTAATTAAACCAATTCACTTTCAACATTAACCAGGACAATTAATTAATTAATTAATTAAACTAATATACATTAAACAATTATTTAAACCATGACAATTGATTAAATACTTAGGGTTGTTACATACACCCACCCTTCAGGAAACTTCATCCCTAAGTTAAAGTATTTTATGATATAAGGGAAAAGACACATAGTTCACACATTCATATCCAATAACCAACATTATAAATAAGTAAGCCAAGAAAATTCATACATACTAGTGTACATGTGCAAGAAATGCATGTGTAGCTAGTACATACAAGTCTCGTGCATGTACTAATAACAACAACTATCACCTCTATAGTAATTTTGTATGCATCTGATCCAATCAACAAGACTATTCAATTTATAAAAGATAATAAACCAATCAATTGTTTACAAAATCCCTTAATTACAATAATCTAGCTCAACAATTGTTTATTTAGACTATTGTAGTTTAGTTAAGTAATTATGAATATACATATATACACATTTTATTTTCAGAAGGAAAAATAATAAATTCCACCATAAGGCAAATATCCATACATTCTCAACTATTTCTGTTAGGATATTTAGACACTTAGGAGTTAGTTAAGATCTACTTGGTCTAATATGTCGTTAGGTA
>SNQJ01S0125861.1:0-18032 GCA_010110895.2 Picea sitchensis | reverse complement strand
CCTAGGAGATGAAGCGCCAAAAGTCATGTGGGCCCCGTTTGGGTAAGTGAGTACATCAACTTCCCGGGGTCGTAACTTTTGCATACGATCTCGTTGGAAAGGTATTGTCGAGGAGATTCATTTTGGGGGCTCAATCATGTCTTCGGCTATCATTGAGAACCTCGATCTCGAAAAACCTTCATTTGGACCCTCAAAATGGCCCCGTAAGTTAAAACCTGCTAAAAATAGTAAATTGCCAAAATGGCCAGAAAACTGTTTTGAGCCATTTGGAAAAGGTGGGTGGCCACCGATATCCACCTGGATCACAATTAGACCAACTGAACAAGAGAATGAGGTCCTAAGTAACATTGAAAAAATTATACCAATTGAACAAGAGAATGAGGTCCTAAGTAACACATACGAGGAAACTCAAGAACAATGTTCCAAAAGGTATGTCAATAATCAGTATGAAACCCATTCAGTAAACATGTCTTCTTCGACATTGTTTAACAACGCTAGAAAAAGTCAAATAAACCTACAATATATTGGACATCCTTGTTTTTCACATACTCAATATGCAAATGTTTTTGTCAGAAAAAGGAAAAGTTGGACAAGTGAAGGAAGTGTGAGCAACCAATCATCATGAAGATCTCAAGCACACGTGTAAATATTCATAGACTATGGCCCTATTACATTTAGGAAATATATATTACCACTTACTTATTTTTCTATGTCGTGGTAAATATGCTAATGTCATGTACTACCATTGTTTTCAATTCAGAGGAACTATTGGCATGCAGAAGTGAAACAACCAACATAGTGCAACATGCACCATCTAAAAGCTAGGCCTATTAGACTCTAGCCAATGCAATTCATTCAAATTGTGAAGCTAACATTGCACCTGTGGAAAAAAATGTATACATAGTGTCATTCGTATCATTTTTTATGTTCAAACATTGTCAACAGGATGAGAACAACATCACCAAATATAGTATCAATAGAGGACTTKAATAGTTGTCAAATGGGCCAACTATTCATTGGAGACATAATGCTTGTGTATAACACCTATTTGGACAAAGAAAATAGGACACACCACATACTACATGTTGATTTGACTGACACCAAGGGACTCATGATAGTCACATTGACTTAYCCTACACACCTTGTTGAAAAACATGAGGAAAAGATCATTCCCAGTAATGGAATATCCATTACAGACTTTAAAATACTACCAAAAACTATATATGATCATGGTGACTGCGATCTTATTGTATCCCTAGATGACTTGAGTCTTGTAGAAACAGTTCCAACGACCTGCACCGAATACAGTTTCATACCAAACAACAATATGACAATTTGCTGAAAATAAAGACATGTATCCAATTGGAACCATTGGGGCTTCTATCACATTTTCTAGAAATGTTGGGTTGCAACACATTTTGCATATCAAATATGGTGACTCAGAAGACGACAAGGCAACGATACCACTTCCATATCCTTGTTTTTGTCTTTTTCAAAGTTCATAGCATGGAGTAGGTACAATACCATTTTATGTACATCACACAATTGTTCTGTAATGCTGTAATAATATGAAGCAAAGTAACTCAGAAATATTGGAACATATGAGGATGTTGCTAAATTATATATTTTTTCATTAGAAAACTACTTAGTTAATGATACATTCTCTATGTATGTATATCATGGGCCATTTCAGTTTTTGCTTGTAGATTGACATTTTAGTTTCAACTATTATAAACTGTACAGATTATAAGACTTAATGTTAGCTTATGAGTTCTTTCTTAAAATTCCCAGTTATGATGTTTACTTTTGAGTGCATTTAATTGCATTTCCAAATTTTAGTGTTGTAACGCCCCTATTTCCCCCAGGTTGTAATTAATCGTTAATTATGATTACCATGCGAAGGCATGTGAACGATATAAATGCATTGTTGTTTAGATTGCAAATGACTAATTGTGGGGGTCAAGCCTTGAAGTACTGGCCATGATATCACTAGAGGAAAGAATGGGAAAACTATAAAAGAGGGTTCATTATGTCAAATGACCCCGAATTTCTCCTTGTTGGGAATGATAAACCCCTCTGGATCCCAAGGAGAGGAATCGGTTAATGAAGGAAGGAATGGTGGTTGAATACTCAACCAACCCCATGAATGGAAGCATGGTCTAACTGAATAATGTCAGCCCGAAGTACCACAAGGTCTGGAAGACCAGACTGACCCGAGTTTCCTTCTGATAGAAGGAACAAGATAGGTCGAGACCCATCTTGGGAAAAGATATACAAAAAATAGAGACAAGAGAAGACACACAAAAGAGGAAGAGTGTGGGAGGCTCTGCAGAGAGCATGAGAGACACCAGACAAGAGTGCATGCATAGAGGGGAACGCACGACCCGGGTATGCAGAAGGAAACATAAAGGTTGTGAGTTTGATGCTAAGGAAGCTTCTGATAAACCTCACAAGTTTGTTGTGAAGGAGAGAGGATCTCTGAGAAACGACATAAACTTCCTTGGTGATATCATGGCTTGGCACGGGAGTGGCCAGAGCGCTAAGAATGAATGCCTTTGAGCCTATGGTTGGGTGGAAAGGCAAACACCCACAATCAGTTAGTTGGCTGCAACTGTAATAGATAAGTACTTTTTTTACCCCGCGCACTTGAATTGAAATGCATGATCGAATGTCTGTGTTTATGACTAACATTTGTAGTGTTTGATTCATAATGAAGATGTTTAATGTTTTTCTGTAAACCATTGCCTTCGAATGGTTATAAGATGAACAATGTGGCCTCTGGGCTGGTTGAGAAATCCTCAAGGTATTCTTCTCAAACATCAACTTCACAGTACTAGAGTCGGGGCAGACTCCACAAGATTGCTATAGTCTTGTTGATCCTTGGAAGGTGCCTTTCCCTGTGTTAGAAACTAAGTTATATGAGTGGAGGGTGCTTCCTTCAAACCAGTAGCCTAAGAGACCACAGGATTGTGCCCACGGTCTTAACCAAATCTCGACTAAGATTTGAGCTTACAACTCGAGGCTCATTAGAGGGTCTATATGACTAAGGTCAGGGAACCATGTGCTAGTCTAAAGGAGCTAATACTTTCTGGCTTTGGAACTCTAGGAGTTTGGAGCTCTGGGGTGTTGTGACCTTAACCAAATCATGGCCAAGAGGTATGACTGTATCCTTTGGGGCTTGACAAAGCTCCATATAACCAAGGGCTAAGAACCCTGGGTTAAGTTCGGATAGAGCTAAGTGTTCGGGACTCTAGGAATTTGGAGCCCCAGGGAATTAATTATTGCAAAGACTAAATTGCATGGAAGATGACCTGTCGAGTCAATGGCTTGACGGTGGACTGAAAACTGGTGGTCATTTACCCGTTACCGTGGGACTCATCCCCATGTTAAACCCCGATCCACTTACCAGTCATGAAGCGATGCAGGGCATAGATCTAAGGACACTCAGGAATTTCCCTGACCGTTAGATCTAGGCAGAGGTCAGTCCGACGTTGACTGCTTCGGGAGAACAAAGGTGTTGCACCTCCAAAACTCCTGAATGTCGAATTTACGAAGTAGAGTTGACTGTCAATCTTTGGATCCTTCAGGATCCTCCTCGGTTGTCGATCTGGGGAATCCGTTGAGAACCCCTCTTAACCGTCCATCAACCAGGATGCATGTCCATGGATCAAGTACATCCGAGAGGTTTTGAATTGATGGTGAATGTGCACTTCGCTGGAGCGTCGAGGGCCGGAGTCCATCCCAACCGTCCATCGTCAAGGACACGTGTCGCTATATCCTGTAGTCCGGAGACTTGGCACTCTAGAGGAACTTTGCCAAGAATCTTCAAAGTGTGAAGACTTATGAAGTCACGAACGACTGAGTAAATATCAGTCGTTGACAGGTAGGGGACGTGTGGTGCTAGATCCTTTAGTCTGGAGACTTGACACTTTGGGGGATTTGAGGTGTGGTGTGCTAATAATCTCCGAAGTCACGAATTAACGAGAGCCATTGATTTGAAGGAGCTTCAGGACCACTCGTAACCTTTGGATCTACCCCATGGTCAATTCGACTTGACCTACTTCGGGATTACAGAGAGGATTACACCATGAAACCCTCGAACGTCGAAGTTGAGAAGTGACGGAGGCCGTAGATTCCGAGGTCTACGTGCACACATCTTGACCGCGAGATTGGAGAGTTTGGAAGGCTGTCAGCTTGAGGTGACGTGGCATGCTGATGTCACCCAGGATGATGTGGACCCATGATTAGTGTGTCATGTGTCACCAGGATATGGACATTTTGCAGACCTCTTATGCCTATTAGAGCATGAAACATTTCACCTCTGGCTCTCGCCATGTGTCAGCCTTTAGTTCGTGCCCACCTTGCCAACATGGTTGGTGATGCGACCAGGAATTCAAAAGTTCGGAGGAATTGGGGTGTAGTATAGTGGAGGGACGTTCAACGTCAATTGTCAAACGCCAAAAAAGGAACATCCAACGTTGATCGTCGAATGTCGAAAAAGGGGTGTTCAACATAAAACGCCAAACATCGAACGTCGACGTTCAACGTAGAATGCCAAACGTCGCTCGTTGAATGGCCAAGGCCACATGGAGAGATTTCGAGACTTCGGGGAGTATGCGTGCGATAAGAAAAGAGGCTTTCAGCACCGAACGTCGAAGACCCCAATTGATAAGCCTGGACAACTTCGGGGGGCCATATCTTGCGAACCAGAGGTCGGATTAGAGCTCGGTAACAGTCGTTGGAAAGCTACGGGCCAATAGAAGAGGATGAAGATCTCAGATGGATGATTTGAGATGATTAGAGTAAGCAAAATTTTGATTCCCCATCCGTAGAAAGGGTATTTAAGGGTCAGGTGTGTTACAAGTGTTTATCCCCATGTACTGATAAGTTGGGGGGTGTCCTTTATATGTATTGACTTTCAACATGTACAAACTGTGGTTGTTTTCCCCACCTTCCTATCCTTTATTCTCTATCTACTCTATAACATTTCTAACTATGACAGCCAATTCCTTGATATGCAAGATCATCACTAATCCATCCACATGTTGAAAGTCAATACATATAAAGGACAACAACAATATCATTGGAAAAGAGAAACCCTCTTAATTGTCTTTCGGGCCTAAAAGGGCTTTGGCATGTTTTGACTTCCATTTACAGGCTAGCAGGCACGTGCCCTCCTTAAATACAAAGGACTTTTCCAGCCAAATTGTGTGTAAGAGCTAAATGAAAGCCTGTAGAAAAACAAAACTTATCAACTTTTTTTAATAAGAACACAAAAATATTCCTTGAGACTGAACATTATAAAATATATCCCACGAGCTAAAGCTACAACATGGAGAAATATATCCCACTACATTTAATCTCTACAAACATGGAGAAATGTTACCATCGTTCTCAATGAGTTACAGTAACAGTTAATCATAGACATGCCTGTATATACAATTTCAATTTATTTTGAATGTTTTCAATGGAAAAGTCCTTCAGTCTTTTAGCATGTTTTTAAAAGTCGCAAGTTTGTCAAAGTACTTGGCACCCGTCCATGAAAATAATTTCAGCTCAAATCTAGGCTCTTAAGAGAGCTCATCCTACCAATTGAATTAGGAATTGTTGCAGTAAGTTTGTAACCGGAAAAATAGTATGCTTCATCCCATATTTAAGTAGCATGTATGCCAACAGTCTGATACAAAACAACACATAGCTCCATTGTGCAACTTGGAACAAGACAGATGGATGGCTGATATACCATATTGCTATTTGTTGCTCCACATAAAAGATTTTGATCTGTTTCATCCACATCTTTCCTTTTATATTTTTACCTCTACTTTCATTGCAATGGTAGCAATCACCATTCTACCAACCACTCCAAAATTGTTTTCAAAAATATTTTCTACTTTTGTAATAAAAAATTGCTTTACTTTAAATATTTTTTTATGTAATAAAAAATTGTTTTTATATTAATATAAATATATCTTAAATCCAATTTTTTTGTGGGCTAATTTTTTTATCATTTAATATGGAAATTAATATACTGATTTAATTTTTAAGATGTTATCATGTATGTACGTAACAACCCTCCTATGTCATACTGGACTGAAAAGTCTTTTATCTATTTCTACTACTCTCCTACTGAAAATACTCGTATCCTTAGTTTCAAGAAATATTGCAACTATGTCATACTGAACTGTAAAACAACTCTACTCTTACTGGAAAAACTAGTATCCTTAGTTTCAAGAAATATTGCAACTTCTCCAAATATGAGACTAGTCTCTCGATAAATTGCAAAAGGAAATAAATGACAGAAAATCCGCATGACACACTTTTCTAGTTTAACATTCCTGTGAAACAAACTTGCTATGCTAATTTCAGAGGACAAGTCATTGTTATCATCTGCTGCTAGAAATTCTTTGTAAACTGGATCTCTAATTTCCTGGAATAAAAACTTAACCCCTCTTGCAATTGTTTAGGATGTGTCTAGCAGCAAATGCATAACCCTCATGAAAATTAAAGAACACATTTTAACAAATCAATTTGAGCCATTGTCATATCCTGAACTCCATCAACACAACTAACCTAAATATGTATTAGATATCAGTTGACCATGCAAGTGGTTAATCATATCTGCAATGTTGAAGTCACTATTCCTTTGCTTTTTCCTTTCATAGTGCAAGAAAAAGATCATAGTTTGCTTCTTTATGATTGGCATTTAAGATAGAAACCTGATTATCTGCCATCGTCATGAGTCTTCTCGACTCATCATGAAGTTTGAAGAACTAATTTATATCCAATTTCCTTCTATGTTCCTCAAAGTTTCAGTGAATACCACTGAAGAAGAGTTCAATACCCTTCTTAAATCTGCACTAAAATGTCACCAACACATCCAGTTGAAGCGTTCATAGTAGAATTTAGGAACTAGTTTTACATCAGGAGGCTGTCGTTGGCCAGCTCCATTGAAATAGTCACAGGTCCCTCTCCTCTCCGTTAGAGGGTGCTCCAGTGTTCTTTGTTTGACTCCCTTTATAGGGACCTTAATACTGGAAATGATGATTCCAATATGTGAAGCACATGGAAAGGAAGTCACCTATTTATGTGGAAAAATCCATGCACAAACTAAAAGTTTCCTTTTTATAGTTACTCCTTGGTGCTATTTCTTTGTGAATTCGTTGAGGGAAGGGCATTGCGCTATAATCTTCATAGTTACTGTCCCAGTCTAACCAATCAAAGTCAAAGTCAATGTAAAAATTCAATATTCGAATAAGCCATGTGCTGAAATTTTTGTCACCTGCTACACAATCTTTTCTTATAACCCTTTTTTTAATGATTGATTCAATGTAAAAATGCAATATTTGAATATGCCATGTGCTGAAATTTTTGTGACCTGCTACCCAATCTTTTCTTTTAACCCTTTTTTTAATGATTGCTTCATTTAGAATTTTTTTTTTATACTGTTCTATGTTGCAACTTCAACTGTTTGACACATGTGCACAATCTTGTCTTATAACCCTTTTTTTAATGATTGCTTCATTCTAGAATTTATTTTAATACTGTTCTATGTTGCAGTTTCAACTGTTTGACACATGCACATTTTTTCTGGTAAATGGAAAAATAATTGCAAAAAGGGAATTTCCTTTAATGCTTTTCAAAAATATAACTTAGAAGAAAAATGTCAAAGAAAAGGTCCTCTGCACAACACAATCAACATTTATAACGGAATTGAGAACAAACACAGTAAATGATCTGAAAAAAATTACTTGCTCCATGATTGTTGTAAGTATACATACATAGTTCCATCCATTGACTTCAGATACAACATTGAGTTTACAAATACACATTGTATTGCCAACTATATTAACTGCTATGTCATGTACACAGGTTGAAGGTACATTAGCAACAACAAATACATACTCCACTCCTTTTGAACTTGTATGTGCCAACTGTAACTCCCCTTCTTCTTTCTCTGCATTCATAGATGGTGTGACAATTGATTCTCTACGATGCAATCAAAAAATTCCTCACATATATAAACATTGTCTCAATGCTATCATCTGAACAATGAACAACACCATTGTGCAATGTACCATTAGACAACCCATATTGCAGGATGTACTTCCCAGCTTCCCTCAATTGCCATATGAAGTATATCTTCAGAAAAAAGCAAGTACAGTCTATGTGTTACGTGACTTGCAAGTAGATGGTAAGTTTACATTAAATGAGAACAACACGGTCCTACACATCCGTTGAAGACAAAAAAGGTACACCAAACAAGTTCACTTGGACTATTGTAACTTTTTTTCGTCTCATAGTTTTAAATTGGTTCTAACTTACCTTTGACTTTACAGGTTGTCCTATAATGCACTGAGAGGGAAACATAACAGATGTGCAAATCAACTTGGTCAGGAATTGTAAATCTCAACAAGGGAAAGAAAAAAAACCTCATTTTGAACGGTTTCTGTTGTCGAGTCATACAACTAACGAGTTTCCTCTCCTATGTTTAATGAGGTCTTGGTCGACAA
The DNA here is from genome assembly GCA_010110895.2 of Picea sitchensis. NCBI lineage: Eukaryota > Viridiplantae > Streptophyta > Pinopsida > Pinales > Pinaceae > Picea > Picea sitchensis. Next base: position 9,522 of record SNQJ01S0125861.1, on the reverse strand, counting down.
ATCCAGAGAGCTTTCCTTACCTAAATATATCTTGAGCCTCTTTCCAATGCCAATCTAGCTTTCGAATATAATAGAGATGTGTTTTTCTCTTCTTCATCCTCTGTCCAATGCCAATACAACTTTCGAATGTAAGAGACATGTGTTATGATTACTTGCTCTTCATCTTGTGGATGACATGCTCCTCAATACACAAACCTTCCTTCAAAAATAAAATCACGATGAGACTCTAATACTAAGAATATGGATATGGATATGTTCAGTATAGCTGGCACAATAACAGTGTTCTACACTGAATTTAGTGCTATAAGGTGTCGGTGCTATAAGGTGTTCTTACCTGTAGAATGTTGAGTTTTATTTATAAATAAACAACTAAAGGATGAGATATGGCATTGGAGTGAAATTTGAAGGTCAATAGCCAGTAGTGACAACGACTAAAATAGATGTAATTGGAGGACTTTTCCAATAATTGATTTATTTATTTGTTCATACTTATAGCTCCTTCAATAGTTGGTTGTATGATTCGATTTGCTATTAACAATCGAAATGTTTAGGAAGTTGTAGTGTGTTTAAATGAAAGCATTGATGTCTTAATGTTTCAACCCATTTTTTTATCAAACAACAAACAATAATAACGTTTATCCATCATAAATTGTTTCAGCGTTGTAATAACAGGAGTGTAATACCGATGTGTATAACTAAAAATTAGTGTTTATCCACCATAAATTATTTCAGCATTGTAATAACAGGACTGTAATACAGATGTATCATCAAAATAAATTTAAGAACCACGTTAACTAAAAATTTGAATTATTGACAGGCATCCCGCATGCAAACCTATGCACAAAGCATCTCGGCAGAGACATCGCCATTGCAGGGACATCGCCATTGCAGTGGCACTTGTTTTTTTACAAGATGCTTATTACTATATTTATATTTATATTATAAATAAAAGACAACTCAATGCAAAGTTTAAAGATAAATACTTCAAAATATTTTCAAAAACATGATGGAAACATACAAATTGTTAAAGTAGGAGTTTTGATCATTGATATTAATGTTATATAAATCTAAGTTATTAAATCAATATAATGATTTTTATTTTTAGATCTAATGATGATATAATTGTTTAAGATTTTTTGGATGAGCGTCATGATCAAATTCAAAGACATACTCACAAGGAATCTCATTTATGAGGATCTACCTTTTAACCTTTTTTTTTTTGCTAATGAGAAATTAACTCGTGGGAAATCCACCCCGATACTTCCCGCATAGTGGATGATATGGGAGTGATAAAGCCACAGCCCCAAGGACCCAAGGACCCAAGCTAGGCTTGAACGAACCTAGGTGAAAAGAAATTCAAAGACATACTCACAAGGAATATCATTTATGGAGATCTACCTTTTTAACCTTATCATAATGAGTCAAATCATTGAAGATTTGTACATTTTTAGCCTTATCATAACTGGTCAAATCATTGAAGATTTGAACATAGGTGAAAATAAATTCAAAAACATACTCAAAAGGAATATCATTTATGGGGATCTACTTTTTTAACCTTATCATAACGGGTAAAATCATTGAAGATTTGTACCTTTTAACTTTATCATAACAGGTCAAATCATTGAAGATTTAAACCTAGGTTAACCTTTTTTTTTTTTTGCTAATGAGAAATTAACTCGTGGGAAATCCACCCCGATACTTCCCGCATAGTGGATGATATGGGAGTGATAAAGCCACTCTAAGGACTCCAAGGACCCAAGCTAGGCTTGAACGAACCTAGGTGAAAAGAAATTCAAAGACATACTCACAAGGAATATCATTTATGGAGATCTACCCTTTTAACCTTATCATAATGAGTCAAATCATTGAAGATTTGTACATTTTTAGCCTTATCATAACTGGTCAAATCATTGAAGATTTGAACATAGGTGAAAATAAATTCAAAAACATACTCAAAAGGAATATCATTTATGGGGATCTACTTTTTTAACCTTATCATAACGGGTAAAATCATTGAAGATTTGTACCTTTTAACTTTATCATAACAGGTCAAATCATTGAAGATTTAAACCTAGGTAAAATCATTGAAGATTTGTACCTTTTAACTTTATCATAACAGGTCAAATCATTGAAGATTTAAACCTAGGTGAAAAGAAATTCAAAAACATACTCACAAAGAATATCATTTATCGATATCTACATTTTTAACCTTATCAGGTCAAATCATTGAAAATTTGAACCTAGGTGAAAATCATTAAAGATTTAAATTTAGATGAAAAGAATGCGAAACCTACCTCCCAACTTTCAAACTATCTCGATATATATAAAATAATTCTTAATATAATTTTTTTCTTTTCAAATTAGAATCACTTTCTTAGTTGAAAGGAAAGGTGACTTTAACGTTAAGGTGATCGAAAGGTCACTTCAATGACCTGTCCCTTTCACTCTTCGCTCATCGAAAGGTCATTTTAATGTTCTCGAAACGCTTTTTGAATGACCTTTCCGTTAACTTAGAGACGGCTCATTCTTGTCTAAAAACTTACCTCAAAATTAAAAGATTAAGCAAAATTACAATAAAATAAGGTATGTTTAAGTTATAGATTCAAATCTACTAAATTTTTTCGAAATTACCAACTTATATTATATTTTTAAATTACCGACTTATATTGTATTCAATGATTAAGAAACTTTTTATTCAAATATTATTTTAAAAACGAAATAATCACACGAAATTACCAACTTATATTGTATTCAATGATTAAGCAACTTTTTATTCAAATATTATTTTAAAAAGAAAATAATCACATTAATTTTTCTTTGTGAAAAGAATAGATATATAATAAATAGAAAAAAAAATGATTAATATGAAATTAATTATTTTTTATGATGATGATTATGATGATTAACGTTCAGTAAGACTTAATTGGTCTATCAGATTCTAAGAGGGTAAGTGATTACTTGTGATTCTTTAGAATTTTGTTTTTGTGCTCGAAAAACGTTAAGAGAAGCTTTCCAAGATCACCATACTTTTGTTGAGTTAAGAGGTTAGGAAGGTTGGTAGTGTGATCAATATTTTGAAAATGAGATCTAATATGGGTATAGACTTGACAATCTAAGAGAAAGTGTTTTTCATCTTCAACCTTCTTAGTGTCACAAAGGTGACACACTCTTTCATCCCATGGCGTTTTAGGAATTGACCAACGCCTGGTTTCACTATGAAGCTCGTGAGAATTTGTTCTTATCTTAGCAATGCATATTTTTTTCTTTACACTTGGCAAAACAGATAGATAATTTTGATCTTCTAGATTAGGGTTGATTATATCTTTATAATACCTTAATTTTCTTTTTTTCTCTAACTCTTTATCACACCACATTTTTTCCTTAAATTTTGATTTGACGTTTTTTTTAATAGTATCTTTATTCTGCAAAATGGTTTCTTCCATGATTCCCTAATAGTTTAGCCAAGACTGGGCGTCTTTATGCCATCCTCACTTGAGTCGATGGTGGTTATGACTTGATTTTGAAGCAATTTAGGTAGCCTCTTGTCTTCCATGTTGTTTAACTTGTTCTTATACATTAGGTATCTAGTCATAACCATGCTCTCAATGGGAGAGAGGCTTGTTTCTATGAGGAGGATGAGATAGGGCGTATTTCCTTTAATTTTGAGATTATAGGTTATAAAATTCTTTTGTATTTGCTCTATATTTCTCCAGGATTCATGAGAGATACTACATCCCCAGACTTCACATCCATAAAGAATAACAGGGGTAACAAGAGTCTCAAAGAGGAGTTTCTGCTTATCCCAACTCGAGAGATCAATTGATTTACAATTGTTTTCAAGCCCATAATAAGCTTTCCATCCCCCAATAATCCTTTTCTCAATGCTATAGAAATAATGATTAGATAGATAGAAATAATTCTCATTTTATATAGTAGGTTTAATAGTTAAATGTGTTTCCTCTTTAAAAGTTACAAGTTAAAACATAAAGGAGAATAGGGTATGCATACTTTTACAAACTTTAGTAATCAAATCATTGTATGGAGGGGGTCCCTTGTCCCACAAACAATGAGATTTCATACACCAATTTAATGTCTGGCTTAGTTATAACTTTAAAATTAAACTAAATTAACAATCAATAATCGATTCACTAAAACAAATAGAATTTGAATATAAACTTACACATAAAGCTACACCCAAAAAAACATTAACCTTAATTTTTCCATTAATTTATTTTTTTTCAAAATTTTGATGGTGTTTTATAAAAAGAGAGTTAGGAAATATTTTTCTCAAATATCATCCATAATTTTGGTGGCGTTTCATGAAAAAGAGATTGAGGAAATATTTTCCTCAAATATCATCCATGACTCATAAAAATAAAGTGAATTAATAATTAAATAAAATAATTAATTTTTATTGGATTTTAATTTTTTTTAAATAAAATAAATTAATGGAAAATTTTCACTATAAGAAAATGAATGAAAAAAATAAAAATAAAAATTAAAAATTCTATATTCACAATTTTTTAATTTTTTTTTTTTTTTATCCCATCACTTTAACTTAAAATATAAAAATATATTTTAATTCATTTATGTGTGTAAAAATAATTTTGTTAATTACTATTATGCTAATTAACATAAAATTAAAATGTAAAATGTTCTAAGTTCACTTGTCTATCAGTGTTATTGTCTAACATGGTAGCCTCATAGAATTTTAGATTCTCCACATTTAGTGAGTAAATGTGATCTAAGATCTTTTCATCATGACTTATAAAGAATTGCATTAAATGAGCATAAATTAAAGTGCACCATTAAAGAAGGAAAAACTAAAAATGAAGAGACATAAGCATCAGATCTGAACACAAAAACTTGATAATGGAGTTCATCTCTGGTGGACTATGTCTTTGGGTCCTGCTCTCAAATGGGTAGGTTCTTTCATTAACTCATCAAAAGAATTTGGCAAAATACATAAGTATACCTCATTTTGAAATCAAGCTGCAGAAATAATGCTCAGATCATAAAATAAACAACACCACTCAATTGGTGGCGTTAAATTACCCAAAAATGATTGTATTCACGCCTCGATTCGACTCTGGCACTCCTAGGTCCAAGAAGAAATTCATCTTGATTTTCGTGCCCTCTGCAACATGCATTAATGATTGTACTTGCATAGAAATGCATGCCCAAAAGGTCGTATAGTATGTGTGCCTCCCCCTTGGTGGTTGGGCAGATGCAACATTTAAGAATGGTTCTGGGTGTTGGTTATAATGTAATGTCTACGGCCTGTTGGTTAGGGTGGATATGTTAAGGTGCTTTGTGTGGGAGGAGGTCCCGGGGTCAAACCCCGTGGACTCTCCTTTTGGCTTTGTATTGTTACATTGTATATATATAAAGGTTTGTTCCGTCAATTTTAGTGGGGTCACTAGAACCATATCCAAATGATGTAATATGTGGTTAAGTTTGGCGGACCCGCCAAACTATTTTTTTCCAAATTTTCGCTCACGGGCTGTCCTTGGGCATTTCCCGCCTACTACGTGGCAACCTATGATTGGGCCATGTGGTGCCCTCTCACTGGTCCACGTGGCTACCTACCAAGTCAACACACCACGTTAGTCGTACGGACTGTACAGACTACTACATGGCACGATCCGATTGGTCCATGAATCAGTCCAAAAACGCCAAAATCGGGTGACACGTGGCAGCCTCTAGTGTTTCCACGTAATCATGATGATGTCAACATGCCACATGCCACCTTCCTTCTCCTACCACGTGTGTTGTACGGATGTTGACGTTAGCAGTACGGATGTTGACTCATCCCCTACTGACTAGGCTAGGCTGACCAAACTTTGACCACGAATATATTTCAATCTGTAACTTTGTTTGACGACTCGTTTGTGATGTTAGAAATCTTGTGACGCACTCTTCGCAATCATGTCATTTTCACTGAGTTTAGGAACTTTGATTTTTTTCCCTTTCTCCATCTATTGAAGCCATTCTCAGCGTCCTAAGTTTCCTCTGTGAGTTTTGAGTTGTCCTTAGCCTTCTTTGGATCCTTTTTGGATCATGCCTTCCCACTTAGAGCTTTTTGGACCACCAAAAGCTTTCATCAATCAACAAGTAAGTGAGGGAAGAGTCCCCTCACTTTTTCCTTCTCTATCCACTTTTCCTTTCTTGGATGTGTGCCTTTTAAGCCTACTCAAAGATAATCAACACCACCCCTGCGTTAAGTCCTTGTCCTCTTGTCCAGGATGGTATCTTCCTGTAACTCATCCAAGTACTCAGGTGCAAACTCATCAAATGAAGGTATTGAAACTTCCTCATCTTGATCCATGATCATGGGAGGCTAAAAAGTTTCAAGTTCTCAACGCTCACCATTGAGTAAATTTGCATGTAAGGTGGAAGATCCAAATGAAAAGCATTTGTACTACTTTTCTCTAAGATAGTGAAGGGTCCATAATGGATGGGCTTGAGTTTCTTTCCTTCACCCTTCAATCTCTCCTTGTTGATGTGAATCCATACCCGGTCTCCAACCTAGAACTAATGATCAACCCTGTGCTTGTCATGTCGAGCTTTACACTATGCTTGATTTTTCTCCAACTGTTCCTTGGCTACCTGATGTATCTGTTGGATCCTTAGGATGAACTTGCGGGCTCTGTCCTCTGTTCAATCTTCACTCACATCGACATCTCTCCCATACATCAAGTCCAAAGGAACTTTTGGAAGGTACCCAAAACATGTCTCAAAAGGTGAACTCTGAGTGGATGAATGTAAAACTCGGTTGTAAGCATGTTGTACATAGGTTATCTGTTCATCCCATAACTTGGGATGCTTGCTACAGTAGCCTTGAATAAAAAGTACCACTACTCGATTTACCACCTCTGTCTGTCCGTCAGTTTGTGGATGGAAAGTAGTGCTCCTCTTAAATTTGGTGTCCATCATCCTCCAAAAGCTAGTCCAAAAATCCCCAAGGAATCGAGTATCTCAATCTGAGACAATGGATGTGGGTAACCCAAAGTGAACCCAAACATACTGAAAGAAGAGATTAGCAGTCTGCTCAACAATGATCTTCTTTTTACATGGCATCAAGATACACATCTTGCTGAACCTATCCACTACAACATACAAATAGTCATGACCCCCTTTGGTCATTGGTAAACCCCCTACAAAATCCATGGAGATGCTTTCCCATGGATGGGATGGAACAGCAAGTGGTGAGTATAGCCCTAGCTTTCTATTAGTGGGCTTACAAGTAGAACACATCACATACCCCTTTACATATTTAGTTACAATTTATTTCATTTGAGGCCAGTAACAAAACCTCTACAAATGAGCCTAGTTTTTCCTACCCCAAAATGCCCAGACACAAGAGAAGTGTGAGCTTCTCATATTACATGGACTCGTTCACTTGTAGGAATACATAGCTTTCCAAGATGGTAGAGTAGTTTTCCCTGCAGACAATTCTTCTCTACCTGTGCACCAAGGGTTAGCTTCTCATATACTTCTTTAAAATCTTCATCAATGGCATATTGTTCTACATAGCTATCATGAGATAAAGAAGTATTATTCAAAATAATAGAAGCAACAATAGGAGATCTAGAAAGCATATCAACTACCTTGTTACTTGTACCATTTTTGTACTTGATCACCAAATGAAATTGTTGTAGAAAACCCATCCATCTGTAGTGTTGATATTGTTGCAATTGGGTTTATGCTTGGAGATATTGTAAGGGTTGGTGATCAATATCTATGGTTGTTTCCTTCCCTAACAAGTAGTGCTTCCATTTCTTTACACTCTGGACTAATGCATACAACTCTTTATCATATGTAGGTTAGTTAACAACATCTTGGTTGAAAGTTTTAGAGTGGTAACATATAGGCTTATGATATTTCATCAATACTGCACCCATGGTGTATCCGCTGACATCTGTCTCGATCTCAAAAGGCTGTTGAATATTCGACAGTGCTAATACTGGTGCGGTACTGATCTTCTCCTTCAAAGTGTTGAAAGCTTTTTGTTGCTTTCCTTCCCACTGAAAAGTGTTCTTCACACTGGTTAAAGCATGCAAAGGAGATGCTATAAAGGAGAAGTTGGAAATGAACCTCCTCCAATATCTTACTGCACCTAAGAAGCTTCGGACTTCGGTTACACTTTTTGGCTTAGACCAATTTACAATTACATCAATTTTGGAAGGATCAATTTTTAATTGTCCTCATCCTACAATATGACCTAAGTACATAAGTGTAGTCTTGCCAAATTCACATTCAGACAATTTTACATACAATTTTTCCCTTTGCAAGGTATCCAATACTTTCTTTACATGCCTCACATATTCATCCCAAGTTTGACTAAAAATAAGAATGTCGTCTAAATATGAAATCACAAAGTCATCTAGGAAAGTCCTGAATACATCATTCATCACATGCATGAAAGTTGCTAGAGCATTACAAAGCCCAAACGACATAACTAACCACTCAAACAATCCTTGTTTGGGTTTAAAGGTAGTTTTCCATGCATCCTGTTCTGTGACCCTGATTTGATGATATCCACTGCGCAAATCCAACTTAGTGAAATAAACAACATTCTTCAATTCATCAAGTAAATCATCTATATGAGGAAGAGGGTATTGATTTTTCACTGTGATTGTATTTAAGGCCCAGTAATTGATACACATTCGCCATGTTCCATCCTTCTTTGGCACCATTAGGATTGGAGAACCACAAGGAGACGAACTGGGCCTAATGACCCCTTGATCCAATAAGCCCTGTACCTGCTTCTTGATCTATGTCATCTCCACAACTGACATCTTGTACATGGCCACATTAGGAAGAGGAGAATCTTGTTGAAGATGTATCTCATGTTGGATTTCCCTCTTAGGAGGTAATCCATCTGGCTCCTGAAAAATATTATCATACTTAGAAACAATATCAATTAATTCCTGTGTATGAGATGGATCACACCCTTGGAAAGCATCGGATGTCCTGACATCTTTCTCTCTGATGACCATGAGTACATATCTCTTATTAATGTTTATGATTCTTTTCATTTTCCCTGCACTAACAAGTGTTGTATTTACCCTCATGCTGTGAGCTCTAACACTATATTCCACTCCCCCTTTAGTAAGGTGGTATTTTTTCTCATGATGAAATAAGATTGCTTTTCTATCATAAAGATAAGGACTTCTCGACACTATACCACATATATCAAGTGGTACAACATCCAAATCCACTTCATCAATCAACTCTGAAGCAATAGAAAATCTGACCCTACATTGTTTGGTGACATTAAGTTTTTCTTTACCACATACCCAACCAAGAGGATAAGGCTTCAGATGTGGTTTTGTTTCAAGACCCATCTTCTTCACAAGTTCTTTAGATATTAAGTTTACTTCGGAATCTGGATCAAATGATGTATCTATCTTAGTGTGCTTAGATACAACTCTTATGTGAAATAATTCATTCCTCTTTCGTTCATCAACATGAGATTCATTATTGGAACTTGAAATAGCATTGATCAAGGTGGATATT
>SNQJ01S0125859.1:5324-26414 GCA_010110895.2 Picea sitchensis | reverse complement strand
AAGGAACTACAACACCTTGTCTTCTGTAGATTTCCTTTGCCTTTGAGTTAGCCAGAGATTTGGTTAAAGTGTTCCTGCTCAGACAGAAAGGGACTACAACACCTTATCTTCTGTAGATTTCCTTTATCCCTGCAAGTGTGCTATCCAGAGATTTGGTTAAAGTGTTCCTGCTCAGACAGAAAGGAACTACAACACCTGGTCTTCTGTAGATTTCCTTTGCCTTTGCAAGTGTGTTAGCCTGGGATTGGATTAAGGGTTCCTACTCAGAAAGGAAAGAACCAAGCATCCTGTTCTCTGTAGACTTTCCTTAGTGTTAGCCAGAACTGGGTTAGAGATCCCTGCTCAGAAAGAAAGGAATCAGACTGCCCTGTTCTTTGCAGACCTCAACTTCACAAGTGTGCTTTGTTTTCTGTTAAATAGAGTTAATTGTTTTCTGCAATATTGTTTTCATGAAAGAGTGTTAATGCTGAAGTCTCTGTTTGAGAGTAAGGGTCATGTTCTCTGATTGCAGAATAGTTGTTCTTTCCGATTGCAAGTATTAATTACTGTAATCCAGGATTCTTAGATTGATCTTTAAGGACTGCAATAGGGAGATTACTTTCCTGTGATTTAATTCAGATCTTCAGTTCATTCAAGCAAGTATAGTTAGTATAGATTTCTTTACTACAACACTAAGTTGCTTTTGGGATTGAGAATATACTGTGCGTGGCTATCTTTGAAACAAAAGACTTCCCTGGGTTGATAATTTATGTTTCACTTGGTTGTTTAAAATTAATTAAGCAATTATAGTGACCAACATGTGCGAGGGTCAAATTGTATGTCTTAGAATGTTTTGAGTCCAATACATGTAACATTGAAGAGGGTATGATAGGACAGTCCAGAGGGAAATTTCTATATCACTAGTAAGAGCATAACTAATGTATATCGGGAAAGACAAGAAGTTAGTGGGGATAGAAGGCAGCGACAGACACTTTGAAACATTTGTGAGTCGTGGTAGAGTGAATCTTGTGATTTTGAGGAGTCTACGGTGGAATTGTAGATCACAGAAGTTTTGAGTGCACGATGTATAGCACAAAACAAGAAGATGAAGAGATCGAAAGTGCCAACTCGACAATCGCGGCCATAAAATTGGCTAATTATGGAAAGGAACAACGGTCGGTCGGATTTTTCATGTGAGGATATAGATGGAGATGAAGATATGTCATCCCACCAACACTGGAACCTGCGATCATAGAAAAAAGACTAAGTATATAACCACAAAGCGATAATACATGGAAAGAAGAAAAGGCAAAAAGGACTAAGGAGTCTACATTCGAATTGTAAATCACATAAATTTTGAGTGCAATATGTATATCAAGGAACAAGAAGCAACAGATTTTGAAAGTGCCAACCCGGCACTCGCGCCCATAAAATTGGCTAATTATGGAAATGAACAACGGTCGGTCAGATTCGTCACATGAGGATATATATGGAGATGAAGATATGTCAACCTGCCAACGCTGGAACTGATGATCATATAAAATCGACTAAGTATTTAACAACAAAGCGATAATACATGGGAAGAAGAAAAGGGAAAGAATACTAAGGAGTCGACAGAGGAATTGTAAATCACAAAACTTTTGAGTGAAATATGTATATCACAGAGCAAGAAGCAGCATATTTCGAATGCGCCAACCTGAAACAGTGACTAAGAAATGGAGATTTCGTGAACCCATCAACACGAGGATCCAAAATAGGCCGACTAGGTCTCCCCAGAAGACGTGAGGCCTCGACAATCAAATTGTATCGTTCAGAACATTTGAATGCATAATCTGTAACACAGAAGAGGGGATGATGTCAGAACCCGGTAGTCAATTTGTATATTGCGGAGATCTAGATGCCAACTATTTCGTATCGGTGTGTGCAGTTGTCACTAGTAAGAGTCACTAGTAAGAGCATAAGCAATGTATATTGGGAAGGACAAGAAGTTAGTGGGGATGGAAGGCAGCGATAGATACTTTGAAACATTTGTGAACCATGGTAGAGTGAATCTTGCGAGTTTGAGTAGTCTGCGGTGGAATTGTAGATCACAAAAGTTTTGAGTGAAAGATGTACATCATAGAACAAGAAGCAGGAGAGTTCGAAACTGCCAGCCCAACAGTTGCAGCCATAAAATTGGCCAAGTGTGGAAAGCAACACCGGTCGGTCGTATTCGTCATGTGACTATATAGATGGATATAAAGACATGTCATATCGCCAACGCTGGAATCCGCGATCATAGAAAGGTGATTAAGTATATAACCAGAAAGCCATAATACACAGGAAGAAGAAAAGGAAAAAGGACTAAGGAGTCCGCGGTGGAATTGTAAATCACAGAAATTTTGAGTACAAGATTTGAAGCCGGCATTCAATTTGTGTATTGCGGAGGGTCGGATGCCAACTATTTCGTACCATTGTGTTCATTTGTCACTACTAAGAGCACAACTAATGTATAATAGGAATGACAGGATGTTAGTGGGGATGGAAGGCAGTGATAGATACTTTGAAATATTTGTGAACTGTGGTAGAATGAAGTTTACGAGTTCGAGGAGTCCATGGTGGAATTGTAGATGATGGAAGTTTTGAGTTCAACATGTATATCATGTAACAAGAAGCAACAGAGTTCGAAAGCACCAACCCAGCAATCACGACCATAAAATTGGCTAAGTATGGAATGGAATAGCGGTCGTTCAGATTCGTCATGTGAGGATATAGCTGGAAATGAAGATATGTCAACCTGCCAACGCTGTAACCCACAATCATAGAAAGGCGACTAAGTATATAACTAGAAGGCAATAACACACGGGAAGAAGAAAAGGGAAAAAGGGTTGAGTGCACGGTGGAATTTTAGAGAACGGAAAATTCAAGTGCAAGATGTATATTACGGAACAAGAACCAATAGAGTTCAAAAACGCCAGCCCAAAAAAGTATCCAAGAATTGGACATTTAGTGAAACCGACAACAGAAGGATCCAAAAGATGTTGACAAGTTCTCTCCAAAAGACGTGAGGCCCCGATGTTCAAATTGTATCACTCGAAACATTTGAATGCATAGTATGTAACACATAAGAGTGGACGATGTCGGAATTCGGTAGTCAATTTGTATATTGCAGAGGGTGTGATGCCAATTGTTTCATACCAGTGTGTCCAATTGTCACTAGTAAGAGCTAATTTAGTATTGAAAATAATGTTTTTAGACACTGTTAGATAGTTGATAGGGATTATCATCTGTAAACAATGGCAATCTTGACCTCGCCAGCCTTGGAGTCCATCTGTCAATTTGTATATAGCAGAACTGTGAGCGTTGTTTGGAGGAAACAAAATAATAAAAGTGCAATGTTGAGCTAGCCAGCCCGCAGGTCCGCTTGTCAATTTGTATATCACAGAATTTTAGGTGCTATTTGTAGGACACAGAACAATGGAGGCCCAATTTTGAGCCTTCCCGCTTGAGAACCCGCAATCCAAAAAGTGGCCAGGTATGGAATGCAGAATATGTACATGCTCTATAAAACCTCATGTCCATACTTTATAGTCCAATAATACACGGGAAGAAAAAAAGGGAAAAAGGACGGAGGAGTCTGCTGTGGAATTGTATATAACGGAAATTTTGAGTGGAAGATGTATATCGCAGAACAAGAAGAACTAGAGATCGAAAGCGCCAACCCGGCAACCGCGGGCATAAAATTGACTAAGTATGAAAAGGAATAGTGGTCGGTCGGATTCGTCATGTGAGGATATAGATGGAGATGAAGATATGTCAACATGCCAATGTTGGAACCAGCGATCATAGAAAGGCGACTAAGTATATAAATAGAAAGAGATAATACACTGGAAGAACACAAGGGAAAAAGGACTAAGTATCTCACAAAAGAACATCTATTGTTTGCTTATTAATGAAAATCCTTTCAAACCCCTGGTGAGTTCTCACTAGTAAAGGCATAAATTGCAGATCATGGAAATTATTTGGGTGTAAGATGTATATGACAAAACAGGGGACATAGGTGTTGGATACAACAAAACTGGGACCCGGTGATCACATAATTGACTAAGTATTGAAAGGGACCGTGGTCGATCGGGCTGATGGTGTGAATATATAGATAAAGAGTTGCCAATTTGTGAATCCATGAGGCCATGATCATATAGATGTGACTAAATATAGAACCACAAAGGGATAATAGAGGGGGGGAAAAGAGGAGAATTAAAAGTTTTTATACATTCCTGTGGACAAATTGTATATTGCGGAACTCTAGGTGTTGTTTGCAACTCACGAAAAATTCGAAACACAATTTTGAAGCCATCAATCTAGGAACCTGTAATAGAAAAAGTGTGCAAGTAAGGAACATGGAAATGATGGTCGGGACTTGTTGTCTCTAAGAAAGATCATCTTTTCATGTTTCTGGACATGTTCTGTAGGGATGGTTGGTTGTCTCGACTTTTGCTTATTAATGATGATTTTTTTACACTTGTTGCATGATGTCATTCTAGTATTAAACCTTTGGTGTTGCATATCTGGAAAGAAGTATGAGGATGGGCAGAACATGAAACAATGACTAGGACTTGGAGTTTTCGTGAACTCGCGAATGCGAGGAGCCAAAATAGGGTCACACGGTTTCCCCAGAAGATGCAAGGCTCCAATGACCAAATTGTATAGTTCGAAAAATTTGAATGCATAATGTGTAGCACAAAAGAGGGGATGATGTCGGAATCTGGTAGTAAATTTGTATATGGTGGAGAAGCGGGTGCCAATTCTTCCGTACCAGTGTGTCCAGTTGTCACTAGTAAAAGCATAGTTAATGTATATTAGGAAGGATGCGAAGTTGGTGGGGATGGAAGGCAGTGACAAATACTTTGAACAAAGTTAATGTATATGAGTAACCTATGGTGGAATTGTAGATCACAAATGTTTTGAGTGCAAGATGTATATAATAGAACAATAAACAGTGGAGTTTGTAAGCGCCAACCCAACAATCGTGGCCATAAAATTGGCTAAGTACGGAAACGAACAACAGTTGGTCGGATTCGTCATGTGATGATATAGATGGAGATGAAGACATGTCAGCCCGCAAAACCTGGAACTGGATATCATAGAAAGGAGACTAAGTATATATTCAGAAAGAGATAATGGGCGAGAAGAAGAAAAGGCGAGTTTGTATGCGTCAACCCAGCAACCACGGCCATAAAATTGACTAAGTATGGAAAGGAATAGCAGTCGGTTGTACTCGTCATGTGAAGATACAGATGGAGATGAAGATGCGTCAGCCCGCCAACCCTGTAACTGCTGATCATAGAAAGATGACTAAGTATAAAACCAGAAAATGATAATGGATGGGAAAAAGAAAAGGGGAAAAGGGATAAGTATCTGATAGTCGAAAAACCTTTGTTTTCCGTTTATTAATGGCAATGTTTTCAAACCCCTGCTGGGTTCTCACTAGTAAAATTATAAACTGCATATCACTGAAGTTCTTTGGCTCCAAGATGTATATGACTGAACATGGGACATATGTGTTGGATATCATGAACCCTGGGCCTAGTGGCTAGATAATTGGCTAAGTATTGGCCAAGAGAAAGGTTTGATATCTATTTCAATAGTATTCATACTAATATGTATTAATGGAGAAATTTTTGATATTTATTTGGATAGTATTCATACTAATATATATTAATGGATTGTTTATGTTTCAAATGAAAATGATCTCCCAATTTTCAAGATGCTCTTCGGTTCACAAATTTCATTGAAACCATGAAAGTTTTGATTGCAAGATGTATATAATGCAACAAGAAACATGAATTTGCATTATGGTTTCAACAAGATAAAATCCTTATTATCTATTCATCTTGTATTCCTTGCAATGACATGAGAAAATGTCGACTTTCCATAAACATTAATATCTAAATTAAATTTAATTTAATAAAAAATTGGTGTAATTTAAGTAATTAAGGCATCTTCAGTCGTTCCTTTATTAATGCCAAGATTTTCGAACCCCTGGTGAGTTATCAGTAGTTAAAGCATAAATTTCAGATCACATAATCTTTTTGGCTGTAATATGTATATGACGAAACAGGGAACACAATTTTTCAATACCACAAACTCGAGACTCGGTGGCCAGATAAATGCCTAAGTTTTTTCCAAGAGGAAGTTTTTATATTTATTCCAATAGTACTCATATTCATATATATGCATGGATATTATCAAATATAAGAAGATGCAATATATGTAAGATACTGAACAGGAACATGGGATCAACACTTGAGATGCCTTGTTGTAAGCCATTAATTCATTCTATTTACGAGCCTCGAAGAATGAAAGCAGGACAGGTCCTCCAATTTCTTTCCTTAAGTATAGGTTCGAAGCCACATAAGTATGGCCTATGACAAATTATTCTTCAGTGTAAAATGTAAGCAACGAACATAGTAGCCTTTATTTAAATTGAAGTAGTGTGCAGTAGAAAGAAAAGCTTGTTGTCCATGTTTAATGACACACAAGGAAAAAAGGTAGAAAATAAAATGAAAAGAAATATCAGAGATTGGAAAACACTATTAGAAAAAACCGCAATTATTCTATATTCAAATAAGATGGGTTACAAAATACAGTTGAGATTATTTTCCACAATGATTGCGATTTGGCCTGCCGCCAACCAATAAAAAATATGTACATTGATGAAGCTTGCTGATAGTTTTCTTAAGGATCAAATCCTTTATTCGTAAAAAATGAGTTATATATCAATTTTATGTCTTGGACTTAATTGGTCTTGCCAATTGGATATATCCCAGTTTTTTGAATAGCTTGTCTCTTCCATATATGGCCTGCTTGCATTGGTTGGTTATTCAACATTCCATTCTTTGTCAAGTATTAATTTCCCTCTGTCATCGAAAACTTGGGGTTTAAGGTGCTTTCCTTGTAATTTTCCTAACCATTGACATCTGAGACAACATAGAAATGCAATTCAAGCCCAATTCAAAGTCAAGGGAGTTGTTTTATGTGACATCATCTATGGGACGGGAAAAAAATTCAAGTATGTTGTTACTTCTATTCTCCCTGTATTCGATCATATGCTTGGTTGAAAATCCTTCCTGAAGATTTGTATGTTGAAATTATTTGTTTTATTATAGTAAATTGGAAGGAACATCCAACCCAACTGCAAAATGTTATTCTTTTGAAGAACATGACTTCTTCGAGAAGCACAGGTCTGGCAAGTGTATCAAATGTTTCAGAACACATCAGCATAGGTATAGCAAGTGTATCAAATGTTGCAGATCGCATCAGAATATATATTTTGTCATAGTTGTGGCAGATATGGTGGCCCACATAAAGGTCTGGAATGTTCGAAGGTGATGCCAAATATGTGGAGTCTGTAACTACATCCAGAGGAAACCAAGCAAACTTTGACAAATAATATGGGTTTCTGTCAAGTCGATTACCACACCTAGAAGTAGCTCAACAAACTTAGAAATAGAAACTTTCATAGTGATAATATGTCGTTCTATCCACCCATACAGTTTTTGTTACCCTCCTTTGGTTACATTCGCAAATGGAGTAATATGTCACATCATTCACAGACATCACAGACCATTTTTCAATCCACAGTAAGTGTGATGCCCCGAGGAAGAAAAATTCTTGTGCGATCTACAGAACTCGATACACTTGCCAAATCTGTGTTGTTGGAAGAAACTATATACTTCAATGAAGAAGTATTTTCCACATGACTTGAAAATCCATTACAACTCCCAACAAGAAACCAAAGAATATCAAAAAACAAATCTCCAGGAAGGATTTTCAACCAACCAAAGCATCGAATACAGGGAGAACACCAACCAGAAGATACTTGTTCTTTTTTTTTTCCTTCTCTCTGAGTTTATGTTGGATAACAATTTTTTTTTTTTACTCAAAGCTCATGTCACATAAAACCAGTCTCTCTTTTTCCGTTTGGGCCTCAATCACATCTCTAAGTTGTCTTACATGTCCATGACCAGGAATATTAGAACGAAGGCACCCTAAAGCGCAACTCTTTGGTAATAGAGAGAAATGGAAATAAGTATTTAAAAGAAAATTTGGATGATCTTCCATAGATTTTGTGTTAATTTGTTTTAATGACAGATGTTCTCGATATTTTCACTTATTAATGCCAATCTTTTCGAATATGTACATTGATTAGTGACTAATAGCACGTATTAACATTCCTATATCCGAGAATATTCTCAAAATATGACATCTAAGATATCACAATATTAAAGAGGGAGATGACGTGAAGGCCTCTGTGGGTGACAGATTCGTGGACTATGCTAAAGCCTTTAAGAAAACTAAAAGAGGCATTTTTAAATTTTTTTTTTTGCAAATTCAAAATGCAGGCAAAAGAAATTACCAGATCCCATAATATTCCCTTGTCTTGTCTCTTCATTTTAATTAGAGATGTCCTCGAGCTTTCCACTTATTAAATCCAATATTTTTGAACCTGTCTAGTTGGTTGTGACTTTTGAAAGAATAATTAATTTCTATTGGGAAGGGCGAAAGGTAGTGGGGATGGAGGGGAGCGACAAATGCTTTTAAATTTTTTAAACCTGTAAAGGCATCAACCCACCAAACTTTGAAAATTAGACTAAGTATGGAAAGGTAGGTAGGATAGACAAACTCATCGCAGGCAGAGGCACGGTTGTGAGTTCGAGGAGTGCAGGGTCGAATTGTAGAGAATGAAAGTTCTGGGTGCAATATGTATACACCTAACACAACCTGACATAGTTTTATAACACCTATCCGCAAAGCCATGTCCATAAAACTGGCTAAGTATACAAGTAAATGGTGGTCGGTTGGAATGACCACAGAAACGTGAGAAAGTATAGAACCAAAAATGCAGTTTACAAGAGGGAAAAAAAGGGAGAGAACAATTATTTCACTCACACAACAAAACATACTCTCATAATTATGAAACCTTAGTACGACATAAACCATGGAAAAAATAGCCAAACTTTGAAAACTTGACTAACTATGGAAACATAGGTAGGATAGACAAACTCATCGCAGACAGAGGCATGGTTTCCATTTCGAGGAGTGCGGGGTCGAATTGTAGAGCATGAAAGTTCTGGGTGCAAGATGTATACACTGAACACGAGCTGCCATAGTTCGATAACACCTATCTGCAAAGATGCATCCATAAAACTGGCTAAGTATGCAACCGAACAACAGTCGATCAGAATGACCATAGAAACATGAGAAACTATAGAACCATAAATGAAGTTTACAAGAGAAAATAAAAGGGAGAGAACAACTATATCGCTCACACATCAAAACTTACTCTCATAACTATGAAACCATAGTAAGACATAAACCATGGAAAAAACATCGCTAGCTATGAAATATAGTTTGAGGCCGACAAACTCTTGTTCAATGCGTAAGAGATGCAATTTACATCAACTGCAATTTTTTTGTATTTTATTTTATCTTAATAGTATTTTATGGAGAGACAACTACAAAACAATGTAATAAGAGATCCAATTGCAGATGCAGCACCCTAACATTGCAAACCCTAGGCAAACAAGAACAAGAAGCAAATAACAACGTAGTTAAGAAGCACCAAAAGGCCCAACTGCAACCGTAGGACCCCAGCCCTGCAAAGTCGAATCAAACAACAATCAACAACATACAACGAACAAAGAAGCAAGTAGAAACCAACCCACCAGAAATGGTGCAGTTCCATTTGCGGTTGCATAACCCCAAACGTGCAAACTGCAACAAGACGAACATGCAAACAAGAACAACAACAATAGGCAAATAAGAAATCAATGGATATGAAAAAGAAAGCATGAACCAGCGAACCAACAATGTCGCTGAATCATATAAAAAAAAAAAAAATGGAATAAAATGTATTGTAACAAGCCTGCTAAGTAAACATTCAACGTTGCCAAGCGTGTTAGGTAAACATTTAAGTCTGTTACAAATTCTTTGTAAACATTAAAGAAAAAAATGCAATGTGGCAGGTCTCTGACGTACCCAAAAAAAATTATTATTATTTATGTAAAAATAGTTCGAACACTAGAGAATATATTCGAAGGCCAAACTTTGGATATGCTAGCATATCAAACATTGCCATAAATTTAGGTAGCAGAAAATGCTAAGACAAATATTTGAACTAATGCTAGCATTAATCTACGTTCAAGCAATACGTACGAAAAATATATGATTCAAAAATATTGTACATGATAAAAAGGTATGGATATGTTAACATATCAAACATTGGGAATAACAAAGCCGGCAATAAGAGCTCTAACCTATTATCCAATCAAATCACTACATATATGGTACTTTTTAGTATATAAAAATCAATGTTTTTAGTTCCCTAGCTCCAACAATAAAGATTTTGCAAATATTTGTGGTCAAAGGACAAACTAATATGAAGTCAATGAATTATCGATCGATATAGTCCCTCTATGCCTACGACAAGGACTAATAACTTAAACAAACCCACCTTCCCAAAAAGTATGGTGAAACAAAGAGGATAGGAAAGATAAAGATGAAATATGATCGGAGAATGCATGAGAGACATATAAGGGAGAAATGAAATGAGGTTGGGACATTTACAAACACTTTTATAGAGATTTTTGGAGATTGAACTATTTGCCCTTTTTTTTTTAAAGTGTTTAATTTTTAGAGTGGATACTTTATCTATTATTAGAGATAAATAAAGCTTTCGATGTTAGAAAAGAGAGTTGTTCAATATTAAACAGGAAATAAGAAATGTAATAGTCTTTGGGGAACCAAACCTAAGTTTATCATGCTTGTTGTTGAGGTTCTGTAATCAAGACCACCTGTTTACATAGGGAAATATTCAAAAATATTAATAAAATATTAAAATATTGACTTATATTTGTTGTAAAGTAATAATATTATAAGGATAACCTAAAAATAGGAAATTATTATAATAAATGGGAGGAAAGATAATATAATACCAAAAAGTAAAGATAAAAATGGGGGTTTAGAGCAAAGCAAGAAACCAGAAAAGTAAACATAATAAGTTTTAAAAATGAATTAAAGGGAAGAGGGGAGAGAATAGGAAGGGAAGGAAGAATAATAAAATGAGAAGATGGGATTGAAGAGGGATAGGGTGAGATAGAGTAAGAAAAGAAAGATAGAAAAGAAAGATAGAAAAAAAATCTAGAAGCTAAGGGAGGATAAGAGGGATGGAGATGTTTAATGAGTTAGATGATGGAGAATAGGCTTCCAAGACTTCTTGAGCTTACAACCACCTTTTTTATTAGAATTATTTGGATGCTTTTTTATTTCGAGGGATTCTCGAATTATGTGAGTGGAATAAAAGGGGGCTGAAGCAAGAATTTTGGTCTCATCAAAGAAAATAAAGCGTTTGGAATTGTGGGAGTGTTCAACAATGGACGAATTGGATGTACAGTTGTGGACAATGTTAGCTATATGTTCTTTAAGATTCATTTTTTAAGTTATAACAGTTTGGCCAATGTAGTATTTTCCACATGAGCAATGGATTTGGTAGACCCCTTGGCCTAAAATAGGATCTGACTTGTCCAAGTAGCAATTTTGAATAAATGCTTGAGGGTTTGATAGGGTTTAAAAAGGGTTTTAATATCATTTTTCGCTAATATCTTTGAAATATGGTCAATGATATCGTGAATGTAAGGAAGAGAAACAAGAGAAGAGGTGGGGTGGAAGAATGCGAGTTTTTAGATTTAGAATGAAGGTTAGAGCGAGAAGATTTTTTAATTTGGGAGATAGTGTATCCATTGGTCAAAAGAGCATTAGTGAGGTGGGTTTTTTCATTTTGAAGAAGGTGAGGAGCTTAGATTTGGATGTTTGGAGTAACAATAGTTTTAAGGATGACATATTTTGGGGCTAGGAATGTTATTAACGTGGTTAGAAAAGGAATTCAGGAAGGTATAGTTTTCATTTCTTGCATTTACTGTCATGATCAAATTGACCAATTCTCTCTCTTGGGTCACTACTTGGCATATACTATAGAGAATTGTATTTTGTGGCATAGGTTATTGGTTTGGAGCTTGGCAATTTGTACTATGGATTTCATTACCTTAAAAAAAAATTGTTTACAAAGTAGAGTTATGGATATATGATTAGTATGATGATGAAGGAGCATCGAGGTGAAGATGCCAACTTGAAGACACAAATGATGGACATGCGGGTGTGATGGACTTTTCTGAAGTGGAAATAGAATTCATGGTTATTGATTCTTGATGGGAAAGTGAAAGTGTACAAGGAGGAGATAACATGGATGACAACATACAAATAACCAATGTGAAGATTGTGTGAAATAAAATGTGCTTCAGAGCAAGCCATTATTGGAGAACATGATAATGTTACAAAACATGAAAGTTGATATAGAACTTCTACAAATCCATGCATTTCTACAGGATTGCTATGAATCTACACACGAGTGAAAAAGTTGAAATGACAAATGCATGAGAGGAGATTGAGCTCGTCAAAGAGAAATTAACCACACACTTCGTAGAGACAACTTAGTAGGAGGTGAATCGCTAAAAAAAATATTCACTATAAAGAGACTGATCTCATGTGTCCATCGCGCCATTGTAATTAGTTTCTACACACACACACACACACACACACACACACACACACACACACACACACACACACACACACACAAGCATAACAAAGAAATGGTGGGTTTTATCTTTGTAACATGTGAATGGATATGTGTGGTTATATTGTTGTATAGTTATGTATGTATTGTTGTATATTACATTTGTATTTCTTGGATGATTAGTGATGTATGAATTTTTATTGTGGATAATGTTTGTCCCTATGGAGAAAAATTATATTATGAATTCCTTTCATTATATATATTTAAGTGGAAATGTCGGACAATGGTGTCATTGTTCCCAAGTCTAAGAGTTGTATGAAAAAGTCTATTAGTGCATTGAACCATGACTAAGTTATGTTGTGGGATGGTCTATGAGTAGTTCTAAATATTCTAAAGGAGAACAAAATTTGTGCAAAAAACATGGGTTAGTGCAGACTCATGCTCTATAGCATCCAATTATTTGTGTTTTCAAAAAGAAAATGGTGGTGAATGCTCAACTTCAACAATTGTAGCATTCTAAGGAAACATTTTGTGTGGTTCTATTATGCAATATAAGTTTTGGAGAATTTTCATTAATCCCACTCTTGCATATAAGGTTGGAATTTCTCTATGAATTTACTATGATAGGAAGGGGGAGTGTACCTCTTTTGTCAAATGGTATCAAAGCTAGGTACATCTTTAGGATGAAATAATTTGCAATGGTATCATAGAAAGCTACAACTCTGATATGAAATAATTTGCAAGGGTATCATAGCTAGCTACAACTTTGGATGAAAGAATGTGCAAGAATATCATAGCAAGATTAATATTTTGTTGATAATTTCTCTCTTGAGAATTGGGTTCCATGATACTAGTTACTATGCAACTGTGATAGCAAGGAGACCTAAGAGAGGGTAGTTTCAACTTGTGTCTATTGGAATAAGAGTAGTGGGAGGTAGCTCCAGAATAAAGGCATGTGAATGGTATTCTGGTTGAGGATTTTGATACAATTCCAAAGCATGTCTCCATGAAGAGGAGTAGGTCAAGGAGGTGTAATAAACCAAGAATTGGGAGAATTAAAAAACATAAGAATTGGAGATGATGAAACCGAAGAAAATTCAGAATTAGAAGATGATATGGAGGAAAGAATCTTAGAGGAAGAAGATAAGGCAAAGAAGATGCATAAGATAAAGGACCAGATGTCAGAGAAAAAGAATGAGGTTGCTCAAGGGAAAATATTGAAGATACAAGAAGATAAAGATAGTTGAGAATATAGGGAAGAAGGATCACCAATGTAAAGAAAGTCTAGAACATTGTATTGAATGAGATGGAAGTTTTGGTGAAAGTTATCCATGATTATTATCTCGATACGAAAGGATAGTCAATTCAAGTGAGCCTAAAATATGTGGTTTGAAGTTGTAGCATGAGTGTTGGATACACAAGGGACACCCCATTGGAGGTGTGACATGGGAGAGGAAGATATGATTCCATATCATGGGCGAGTGGGATCCTTGATCACAAAAGTTAGTTCCAAGAGAAAATGCATTTAGAAGGTTTCATGGATTGGAGATTGGACTCATAGGTTTTGAGGAACATGTTGGTACCAATATGATGGTGGAAGTACATTATTGCCAGATGGTGGCAATAGATTAAGAGTGGCACAAAATCCAAGAAAAAATAAGAATGAACAAAGAAGCAGAATCTTATAACAATGGAATATAGAGGCACAAGTGGTGTATGTCAGATGTAGCAAAAAAAAAAGGAAGAGGTTAAGATGGAATTATTTGTTTTCCCTTAATATGTTATTTGTTTGTTTGTAGGAAGAAGGAAATTTTCAACTACAAATAAAAGAGAATGTATTAGCTAAAAAGGTGATATGAATATCAATCAAAGAAGGTGAAATAGAAATATGATGTATAAGAAAAATAATTTGTAGAGATTATATTGATTGTAAACGATCACAAAGGTTGTAGAATTAGAATTCAAAGAGGATGAAGGTGTTTGAAGAGAAATCCAATGTACAAGAAGATGTCATGAAGTTGAGTGACTTGGGAAGAAGCATGAGTGAAGCTATTGAGTTAAATATAAATGCAATTACAATGTTGAAGAAAGAGGAATCTACTAAAGATGTTGTTGACAAGAAAAGAGAAAAAATTACAAATATACTAGAGGAAAAATACATGTTGTGGATGAATGTTAGAAGGATTAAAGGCCGTTGAAAGAGAACATGTTGATAATTGAGTGTAAAGGTGTCATGTGAAGAGAAAGGCTATTGAAGGTGTGCCTATGATGATTTTAATTTATGAAGAATGTGAATATGAAAATAAAAACATTAACTGACGCAGTCTACATGTGGTTGTGGATTGAACTAAAAAAAGTATAACATGTGAG
Organism: Picea sitchensis; assembly: GCA_010110895.2. Lineage (NCBI taxonomy): Eukaryota > Viridiplantae > Streptophyta > Pinopsida > Pinales > Pinaceae > Picea > Picea sitchensis. The sequence continues at coordinate 11,452 of SNQJ01S0125859.1, read as the reverse complement.
CATGTGACTCTGTGCTGTGTGGTGTTAAGTGTGAATACTTGGATGCATTGAAGGCATTTCACACACTACATGAAAAAAGGAAGTGGAATGTATCATATGGGATGTGACTCAATTATATTTGTGCAAGTGATGCATGCTTGAGGATCCCCTAACCAGTGCTTGTAGTGATCAATAAAGAGAGATACGGAAGGTAGCAATACTATAAGGTGAGTTGTAGCATTAATGATATGGAAATTCCAAATTTCTGTTATAAGAATATTATTGTTTTGTTTCAACTAAATATGAAAAAATGGATATGAACATAGTAATAGTGATTTGAAGACGAATATGTAGCAGGAAGGTGATGCATTATATTCCTTGCAAAACTGAATGTACATCAATGAAGATTATAGAGTTGGTGAAGGAAATTGTGATGAAAGTTGCATTAGATGACTAGAGATCTGAAGAGTTTACCTCATAAGCATAAGGTCATACTTTTTAAATAATCCAGGGAGTATGATGCAAGAGCTAAAATAAAAAATGCATGAGAAGATATTGATCTAGCCAAAAAGAGGTGGACCACACACTTTGTAGAGATAGCGCAGGATGAAGTGAATCACTAGAGAAGAAGATTCACTTTGAAGATACAGTTACAAGGAAAATCTCTTTATGACTAGGGGAAAACCGCAACAGAAGGAACCACACCCAGAAATCAACTATAATCCCATGTATATAGTATAAGTGAAAATTCTAACAAGAGAAGTCTATAAGCCAACCTCGTTAGGACGTCTGAAGAATACCACCATTGAGAACACAACCCAGATATTTGTACCCACAACTTGTCATCAACAACCAAGATATCCAAGCATGTGGTAATGATATATAATGTTAGCATATAAATGATCATAATACATTAAAATACATGACAAATACAGCCATGGAAAGTAATACAAATGTTTGCAAGATGTCAATTGGAAAAGAAAATAATATTTCTATTAATGTAATCAACATAAGTACATAGGTGAAAAACTTTTGTAACCGAACATTTTGGAATCGAGAAACTAAGTCCCTCCAGTTGGGCCTCCACTACTTCAATACTCCACAAGGGAAAGTTCACAAGTAGTAGGAGTCAATGAAATTATCCTTCTCAAGATAGGAAGATCTTGGGGGCTGAACACAAGAAGTTCATACTTTCAAGGAAAAAGGGATGTCGACTCAATATGAAGTAAAATTTCTCCAGAGTGTTTTTGCTCTCAATGTTGAATTGCCTTCAAGGCTTGGATATGGCTCAATTTATATCCTCCAAATGGAATTGAAGGGTTGAGTCAGAGTGTTTCCTATATATGGACGGTAAAGGATCATGGATCATGTGACATGGCATGGAAACCTGACATATTTTTTAATTTTTGAGCACCAAACCCGATGTACACGGGCTGTAATGGAGCAACCTCTCTATATGTGAGTTGTCTAGCTATAGGTCATGTAAATGGACAAACATGTGTATTTTTATCTCTAGAGTGAACAAAAAGGGGAAATGAAGTTTGCATAGGGAAATGGAAGGCCATCAAAGAAAGATGCAAAGGTATCATAACTAACCAAAAACAAATTTTCAAAGGTATCATAATTAACTATATCTTTGGGATGAAATAATATGCAAGAATATTATAGCATAGCTCTAGTTGATAGATTGTAGAATCATTAGAACTAATTCTCTCTCGAGTATTGTGTTTTGTGAGATTAGTTCCAATGCATCCATGGTAGAAAGGATACCTGGGAGAGGTTTGTTTCATTTTGTGTCTATTGGAGTAAGAGGTAGTACTAGAAGAAAGAATTGAATGGAAGTCTAGTTGAAGACCATGAGACAACTCCCAAAGATTCTACCACAAAGAGGAACAAGTTAAGGAGGTGTGAAGAGCTGAGGATTGGAAGAATTAGAGAAAATAGGAATTGAAGATGATGGAGCCATAACAGATTCAAAATCATAAGATGAGATGGAGGAGATAATATTATAGGAAAAGGATAAGGCTAAGATACACAATATAAAGGAACATATGTCAGAGAAAAATAATGAAGTTGTTAAAGAGAAAATATTGAAGTTGCAAGAAGATGAAGATACATGAGAATAAAGGGAAGAAAGCTAACTAAAGTAAAGAAAGTCCAAAAGGTTTCCACTGAGAAAGAAGATAGTCTTTGAGATAATTTTCTAATAAAGATAGATGTATTGAGGGAAATGAGATAAATTCCAGGGATATAAGATGGAATGTTTGGTTGTGTTTATCCATGATCGTTATATTGAGATGAAAGGATAGTCACTTGAAATGAGCATGAAGTGTATGATTTGAAGTTTAGCATGAATGTTGGCTACATGAGGGACACCCATTGAAGATGTGACATTGGAGAGGAAGATATGAATCCATGTCATGGGTGAGTGGGATCCTTGACTATGGAAGTGGGATTCAAGAGAAAACATATTTAGAAGGTTTCCAAGATTGGAAACTGGACTCATAGCTTCCAATGAACATGTTGGTAGCAATGTTATGGTGACAATACATTGTTGCTAGATGGTCGATATAAATAAAGAGTGGCATTGAATCTGAGAGGAAATGATAATGAACATAGATGCAAAATCGTATAGCAATGGAAGATAGAGGCACATGTGGTGTGTGTCAAATGTAGCAAGAAAAAATGAGGAAGTGAAGATGGAATTCTTTGTTTTCCCTCAATATGTTTTTTTTTGGTAGAAAATTTGTACTTTCATATGAATTAGAATGTACTAGATGAGAAGGAGATATAAATATTAACTTGAAGAGGATGCAATAGAAATATGATGTGTAATGAAAGGAATTTGTATAGATTACATCAATTGTAAATAACAAAGGTTACATAATTAGAAGTCGAAAAGGATGAATATCTCTGAAGAGAAAGCCATAATAGAAGAAGATGCCATGAAGACGAGTGGCATGGGAGGATGCATGGATAAAGTTGTTGAGTTGAATATGTATGAAATTATAGTCTTGAATAAATTATGGTGTGGTATGGTTTGTTAGTAGTTTCAAATCCCCTGAAGGAGAACAAATTTGTATAAGAAGGATGTCCTAGTGAAAATTTTTGTTCTATAGCATTCAATTATTTTTGTTGTCAAAAAACAGACGGTGGTGGATGCACACCATCAATAGTTGTAGCATGCTAAGGATGAAATTTTTTTGTGGTTCTATTATGTAGTACATGTTTTGGAGAACCTGAATTCCAAACTTTAAATAAGAGGTTTATGATCTGTAAACTATCGTGGATATTCCACTAGAACAGTTTGTCGCAACATATCTAATAAAATACTAAAAATATTTAATATTAAGGCCATATTTCCTTTAGATATCATATTATTTAGTTACCAATTTTCTTCCTATGCATGAAATAGATAAAAAATTGTGGAAAACAGAGAACAATAAAATACAATCACACCATCCACAAATAAACACAAGATATGACCTAGGAAACACAATTTGGGAGAAAATCCAGCTAGAAGGTGAGGTTGTTCTACTCTCTTTTCTCTAGTATAGAAATGATGTAGGTACAAAGAAAGAGGCGCTCTCTGTGGAGTTTCCTTTGACCTGTGGAATTTATGGTTGCTAAATAATATCTCCTCCTCCCTTATTCTCACATAATACCACTCTTAGATGTTTATCTTATCTATGGAACAATATACAATGCAAAATAATGGAACCTCTTCTCCTCCTAGTGGCCCGGTATTTAAAATAGCCTGATAGCCATCTAGGGATAGATTTTTGACTTTCTCATAGATTTTGAGATTCTCCACATTCACTACTGAGTAAATGTGCATGTATGGGGGTAGAATGAGTCTATAGAAATTATCTCCCACCTTTTCCAATACCTCAAAAATACCATACCATAGAGCCTTGATATTCTTACAAGACCCTGTAGCCTTCCCTTATTTAGTTGTAACTATACTTTGTCTCCTACTCTAAATGTTTCTGTATTTTGTTTTGGTCATGTCTAGCCTTGTACTTTTAATGGGACTTCTTTAGTGCCTCTTGTACTTGAAAATGGACTTGTCTAATCTTGTCAACACATGTTTCTTCTTTTAATGCATCTCATGTGATTTCCTCCCTCACTTGTCCTTTTTATCCATATATAACATCTTGTTGGGTTGTTATATTCTTTCTAGTGAAAGTCTAGGTGGATCGACTAATAGTCGAAGTTGAAGGTCGAGGTGGTTCAATCGGGTAAAGGGAAGAAGACATCGAAAGAAAATGGAGGAGGTTAACCGAAAAGAGGTCGACAGGGGGGCATGTAGAAAGAATCTAAATACCGAATGAAGATCGAATGGTTGTTGATAGGTAATCTGACTTGGTAGTCAACTTGAATAGAATCCTAGGATTCACGAGATTTGTAGCCAATGATCTGTGTGGATTTGTAACCATTTTTGGGAACCATTTCTTTAGAGTTTTTCCTACTTTAAAACCTATAAATAATAAGTGTTTTAATGTTGTAAAAGATAATGAATCAATATTTAGATGATGAATAGATAATTTCCAAGAGTCTGTAATCGTAGAGGTCGTTGATCATGTAGATGTAAGTCGAATTGGCTATAGGTTTGTTCTTGTGTAAAAAAGAGGGAATGATGTCGATTGTGTCTTAGGTGTGGACCAAGATTCGACATGTGACTTTTTATTCTGAATGAATAAGACAACAAGAGAGAAGAACACTCAAGGAATGTTGGTTTTCCTGGTTTGGGTTTCTAGGGTAAAATCTTTGTCTACTGTGTGTTTTCTTTGTCATTTACTTTCTTGATTAAATCTTTCTTCCTCTCTTATGCTAGGTTTAGCATGGAAGTGTTCCTCATTTCCTAACATGTGGTATCAAAGATTGGTTTAACAACCCTAGATCTGAGCTAAAACCTAGGGTCAGTAAGAGTCGTAAGTTAAAAATATTTAAATATCGTGTTAAAGAATGAAGAGCAACTCGAGAATAGAGATAGAAAAATTCAATGGCTAGAATTTTGAGCTTTGGAAGTTTAAAATTGAGTATCTCCTTGTAGATCAAGAACAATGGACATCAATATGTCTAGGTACCATGTCGACAGGTATATTTATAGAAGAACAGAACAAAGTTACCAACTTAATGCGAACTGTGACCACAAAACGAGAACTTTGGCCCAAAAACTCATATTTTTTCATAAAAAACACAAAAATCAACCCCCAAATCAAAAAGTGGTGCTACCGGTAGCACCGGTTTTTCAAACGAGGTCAAAATTACAACATTTTTCAAGCATAGTCTTCAAAACTCATACAATAGCTCAGGAAAACCTTAAAATCGACACCTAAATAAAAAAAATGATGTTACATAAAGAAAAACATTTTTTTCAAAACGTTAAAATTATAGATAATTTGAAGTTGTTTGAAATCGTATTTTTAGTAGTTAGTACCGTTAAAATGAAAACCTAAAAATCAATCATCAAATTGAAAAGTAGTTCTACCGATAGCACCCATTTTGAAATTGGGGTGTCAAAATGACACATTTGTTTAAAGTGGTAAAAGACATTATCACTATTATAAAAAAATCCTAAGGTCAACACTTAATTGCTTACTTTTTAAATATTAGTTTATCAGTCCAAACACAAGATAATACATAATGTCAAAAAAAACAATACATTTAAAATTATATATTCAAAACCCAAATTTGAAACCAAAAAAACATTAAAAACAATGTGAAAAAAAGACTAAAAAACAATGAAAAAAATTAAAATTTCCAAAAAAACAATAATATAATATATATATATATATATAATCTCTTGAAAGCTAAAAATAAAAAATAAAAACAATATAAAATTCAAAAAATAAAATAAAAAACCATATGTATAAACTCCCTAAGTTGAAACAAAATATTTAAGAAAAAAAAAATTAAATGGAAAATTTGATTAAAATTTAAAAAAATATTAAAAACTTTATATATAGGTTGTATTCATTTTTTTAATGTTGTATTTTAGCTTTTTAATGTTTTTAATATAATATTTTAGTGGTAATTTTAAGTCTTTATTTATTTATTTAAATATTGTATTAAATATTCTAAATTAGGTTTATTAATTTGGTCTTATATAAATATTTTTTTTTTCATTTGAAAAGTTGTTTTAA
>SNQJ01S0125857.1:5558-23114 GCA_010110895.2 Picea sitchensis | reverse complement strand
AAATAAAATAAAAATTTCTCAAATATAAAAAAACCAATAAAACAATTACTTTATATTCAAATAATTTAAAATTTTCTCAAATATAAAAAAACCAATAAAACAATTACTTTATATTCAAATAATTTAAAAATTGTTTACATAATAAAGTTAACTTTTTTTTCCATGAAAAAAATTCCCTCAAATTTATAAAGAGTATAAATCCATTTACAATATAGACCTCGGCTGTATTGCGAGCAAGGTCGATCAAAATATAAGACCCAAACCATAGACGAGAGACAAATGGCTTCAAGATAGTGAGATAACGAGAAACAGCTCGTTGATTGGCAAGGAGGACGAAGCATAATCTAGGAAGCTAACAAAGCAATAGACGTATCAAAACTAGATAGAAACACTATCCTTCGAAAAGATTATAATAGGATGTGGGGCTCTCGACACCTTTATCAACATGATAAACCGAAAGCCTACCAACCACACCACATAATGCCTTCTTTGATAGGACATCCGCAGCTATGTTTTGAGATCTGGGAATGTGACGGAACTCGATGGCTGAGAAGTTGTTGGACAGCTTCAGGGTTCTCTCCTTCCATCCTTTGATGTGTACTGAGTGAAGCTTACTGTGAAGGTTTATCCAATCAATTATAATCTTCGAATCTCCCAACACCAGAATATGGCTTAAGGACCAAAAAGTGGCAAGTGAGAGAGAAACCCATAAGCCCATGAGTTCGGCTTTGGTGTTTGATCCCGAGCCACAGTTTAAATACCAGTTTGTCGTTCTTGACTGGCTGGATCTGAAAGTGCCCCCTGCCCCACAGCAAAGACCGTTCTGTTGGGAAGCACCATCGAAGCATATAAGAGTATAGCCCTCTGCCAGGTGTTGGACGCATGCATTGTTTTTTATTAGCTTTAAAGAGGACGGCCGCCAGTGAAAAGAGGTGAAAATTCTATGTAAAACAGCAAGTCGGTTTGGAGGCTGATTCTCAAAAATTGCATGATTTCGTTCGATCCAAATCCACCAGCAGACGAGAGCTGCCAACGGGAGGGGAGTCGAACGGACATTATGCCACGCCGAGAAGCAGTCAATTAAGGATACACCCTTCCAATCGGTCTGAAGAGAATAATGCTGGGAGATAGCAGTCCAAATATATGCTGTGAATGTACAGTGGATTAATAAGTGATTTAAATCCTATGTATCTTGCTTGCAAAGAGGGCAGCGGCCGGGACCCTACCAACCTCTTTTTTGAAGCACTTCCCATGTCAGTGGATTTTGTTTTACGCACAGCCAGCAAAAAATTTGGATTTTAAGAGGGATCGGCCATTTCCAGATAGATTGGAGCCACGGGGCCTCCACCCAATCAGCTAAGGGCGGAAGGAGGGCCACATAGGCATTTTTGACAGTCAGAAGGCCCGATGCATCTCCCCCGGCCCACACTAGAGAGTCAGGAGAGTTTGAGAGAGAGACACCAGCCGACTTCAATGTTGTAGTGTAATCATCCCATTCGACTGCTAACTGTCCCTGAAGAGATAGGTTGTTGCTATGGATCCAAGCATCGGGTAGGAGAGGAGAAACAGAAAGCCCTTGAGCTTGCGCCAATGTGCTGAGATTAATTAATGAGAGCTGTGATCTGAGGGAGGGCGAGAGAATGGAGAGATTTTCCACCCCGAGTACTTTATCTCTACCAATTAGAATATCAGAACTTGTACCAGGCTTCCAACGAAGCCAATGTAGGACCACCGGAGAGGCACGTCTCAGCTCAAAGGAGGGTTTTCGTAACCATCGGAGGAGAGGTAGAGAACCAAGGTATTTATCTGCGATGACCCGGTGCCAAATGCTGTTATAGGTGATTGCTCGCCAGAAAGAGCAGGCCAGGAGGACCGTGTTGAAAACAGTAAGGTTCCTTAGCCCCCAACCCCCTTCCTTTCGGGGTTTTGTAATGGTTTGCCAGCTGCAAAGGTGTAGGTGTTGCTTACCAGCAAGATCATTCCAGAGGAAATTAATGGAGAGCCTCCGGAGTAAAGTAATGATTTTGGCAGGAATACGCTCAAAAGACATCCAGTATACAGCCAGCCCCTCAAGCATTGATTTAACTAGAATGAAGCGCCCCCCCAGGGACAACCATTTGTAACACCAAAAACCAATCTTTCTTTCGAACAAAGCCACTAGCCAGCTCCAGTCAGCAGAGGTGGAGGCTCCCGGCTTCAGCCTAAAACCCAGGTAAATGAGACCATCATTTAAGTCTAAAAAAGGGAAGGGGATGGAATTCTTTAGAGTCAAGAGTTTAGCTCCCGATACTCCCCAATAGTGAACCGTAGACTTGAGAGGGTTGATTGACAATCCCGTAACGTTGCAAAAGATATGGAGGATATCAAGAATAAACAGCCATTCTGTGCGGTCAGCTTTGGACATCAGGAGAATGTCATCGACGAACATGAGATGTACAATCTTGATGAGCTTTGAAACTTTAACACCAGAGATTTTAAGATCAGAGATGGACTTTGAAAGGAGAAGGCTAAGACTTTCCATAATGAGTAAAAAGAGATAAGGTGAGAGAGGGCATCCCTGACGAAGCCCCCTCTCACTTTTGAAGAAATTGGTCGCCTCCCCATTGATCAGCACCGCGAAATTAGCACTAGAGACACACACCAGAATCCAATCGGTGAAACAGACTCCGAAGCTTGTTGAATGTAGGATAAGTCTCAGAAAACCCCAGTCAATACTGTCAAAGGCCTTCTTTAGGTCAATTTTCATGATCAGGGCCTTTAGATTTTTCAGTTTTATGGAGTGGATGCACTCATGGGCCGCTCATATGGCATCTTGAATTCTCCTACCCTTTAAAAAACCAAGTTGTTCAGCAGACAAACCAATTTCAAGGTAAGGCTTCAAGCGGTTTGAGATGACTTTTGATACCAATTTGTAAATAAGGTTGCAGAGTGAAATTGGTCTGTAGTCATTGAAGGAGACAGATTTGTTTTCTTTTGGTATCAAAGCCAGGAAAGTGGAGTTGATACAGTTTGTGATCTTGCCTTTGATGCGTGTATCTTCAACCATCTGGAGTAGATCTGGTCCAACAAGGTCAAAAAAATGACAGAAGAACTCTGTCGTCCAGTCGTCGGGTCCTGGACTTCTCTCCTTTTTAAAGTGAAACAAAATATCCTTTAGCTCCAAAAGAGTGACTTGTTTGTAGAGTTCAGAGGCTTCAGCATCTGTAACCAGCTTTGGGTAAAGACTCGTTGTAGATACTTGTTCAGGGAGAGTTGGAATCCTGTCAACTCTGTATATCTGCTCAAAATAAGAAACGGCCTCAGCTTTGATGGCCTCTTGGCCGCAAACTATTTCATCATTTTGGCTTTGAATGGACCAGATTTGCTTTTTATTTCGATTGAAACTCGCCAGATTATGAAAAACATTTGTATTAGAGTCTCCCCAAAGGAGCCAGGTAGCTCTACTACGTAGTCTCCAGGCCTTTTCATCTTCCCGCAAAATGTGCTCTCTGCGCTTCTCAAGAATTTTTAAGGAATCAGATTCCACCAGTGACAGTGCTGTAGAAGTTGATAGGAGAATAAGATTTTTAATCTTCGAATCCAGAGAAAGGAGGAGGGTCGTCTTTGCCTGTTTCTTTAATAAAACCCAGCGCTTAGTGCGAGCCTTTAAGACCTTTAACTTCCAGTGGATGCGCACCTGTGGATTACATTCAGAATGAAAGCGGGGGTCTGTCCAAGTCGTATGGACAAGTTCAGTGTAATCAACAATAGGAATCCAGTGATGGTTGAATTTAAAAGGCGAAGCGAAAGACTGTAAGGGGAGGTTTAATTTTAGAATGAAGGGGGCGTGATCAGAGTAGAAAGGATACTCAACCCACGAGGTGGGGAAGGCTGAAGAGATCAAGAAAGATTCAGAGATTAAAAAACGGTCAAGACGACTGGCTATGGCATCGACTCCTGTACGCCCATTTCGCCAGGTGGGAGCAATTTTACACGGCAGAATATCGACGAGCTTTCTAGACAGGAAGATATTTCTGAAAAAAGCTTCTCTAGGACCAGACGAAGAAGCACCCCCCCATCGTTCATCGGCAGAAAGTGTGATATTTAAATCACCACCTAAAATGAGGTTGGGGATGGATAGAATACCACTATCTGCAAGTACCGTCCAGAACTGAACCTTGTTTTGACATGGACCATAAAAGTTTAAGAAAGCAACGTCTTGATTGGAGGCCAGGTAGCGCCCCATCAGTAGTATGCCACCACAGGTGAGAGAGGGGACCAGGTCAAAATATCCCGGATCCCAAGCCACTAATAAACCACTAGAGTTGTCGGTAGCATTTACAGCTGTTGAAACCCAGGAAGAGCGAAAAGAATGTATGAACGCTCTCGATTTTTGATTAGTAGTGAGTGTCTCTTGAAGGAGAATGACATTTGGACGAGATTGATCGAGCAGTTTACGGAAGGGGGCTGTCTTGAGTAGACCTCCAATTCCACGCAAATTAAGAGAGAGCACAATCATTTAGAACGTGCAATGGCCTTCATTGCTCTAAGGGCCTTTCCACTTTGTGCAGGGTCGGTAGGAGATGACTGTGAGGAGATTTGAGCTTCCTTTTTTTTCCTGGAGCTCCTTGTTTGAAGAGGGGACAGTTCGACACCCAAGCCATGTGACCAAGTGAAGGATTTTTTATCGCTAGGTGTTTGTTGTGCAGATGAAACGCCCATCGATGAAGAAGGGATAAGTTCATTCCCACGAAAAATTGGAAGCTGAGCTGCGGGATCCGATACGAAAGGACGAAACGTCGAGTTTAAAGCTGCCAATAGCGAGTCCTCGGTTTTAGGCGGCTGATTAAAGCCTGAGGGTAAAACTTGAGAGTCTAGAGGATCCGTGGAAGGGTTTGAAGAGCTGGGCTGATCGGCCGGCTGTGATGAAGAAAGTGGATGTTGGGGCGGTAACATGATATCAGTTGAAATACCAGAACCCGGTCGAGGAGCTGGAGAGTCATAAGGTTCAAAGCCATGGGTAATAGAACAGGGCTGCGTCGCCAGCTGTGTAGAAGTAGGAGAAGGCAATGAGGGTAAGTGGGTAGTCGGGAGAGTGGATTGAAAGGTTGGGTGAGGGAGAGAGTCGAGCAGAAGGTTTGGTGAGGAGGATCTTGGAGAGTGCTCTAAAGCAGGAAAGAGGGAAGAAGTAGCGGGGTTAGTAAGCCAAGGTGAAAGGTTAATGGTTTCCCTTTCAGCTGTGGAGAGAGAGTTGAAAAGAGTAGGACAGAGGTAGGAGATTTTTGTCGAAAGGGAAAGCGAATGGCCGGGTAAGGGGGGGGAAGGAGGGTCAAAAGGAGCAGCAGGGAAATCTAGAGAAGGGTCAGCAGTCGAATATTCAGGAGGGTTAAGGTGTAACTCATCTTCTTCGGATGTAAAAGACCAGGACTTACCCGGACAGGATCGACGAAGATGGTCTGTTTCTCGGCAAACGTTGCAACGGAAAGGTATTCCGAGATAATCCAGGGTCTGCAGATACTTCCGGCCTCTCCATTCAATCTCCAGATTTTCAAGCAGTCCAGCAGTAATATCAATCTCAACCAGAATCTTTGTCATCTTCCTCGAGGATCCCATAAGTGAAGCTGAGTCAAAAGAGATGAACTTCCCCAAAGAGTCTCCTATCGCTCTGATAGCATCTTTGTTCCAGAAATGAAGAGGGAGACCCGGGAGCAACACCCATAAATGTCTGAGAGGAAAATAATCGGTGTCCGGATTGAATGCCAAACACTAGCGTTTAAGCATGAGACTGCTTCCACCATAGACCCAAGATGAGGCTAATAACAAAGAGGAATCTTCCAGGGTTCTGCAATGAAAGCCTAGCCAGCCTCTTTTAAGATAAAGAACTTCCGGACAGTATCCTAGGATAGGAAGCCAATTTTTCTTTACCCAGTCCTCAAGAGGTTGAGGATTCATAGATTTATAAGAGATTCGGCCTACCAGGGCACATACAGACATTTTACAGAGGTCTATAAGACTCACTCCATCTCCCAAAATCAAGCGCTTGGTTTTCTTGTTTGACTTCCAAGCTTTGCGCCCAGGGGGAGGCACTCGGAGTGAGGAAGGAGGGAGAGTTTGGACGACCGGTGCAGATGGAGTGGGTAGAGTTCTGTCGGAGCCAGGAGGAGCAGGTCTCGGGAGAAGATCAGTTGTCTGTGGGGGGGGGGTCAGCTCCAGCTGGTAAAACAGATGTTGAGGAACGGGTGTGTGAAACAGGTAATGGGGGGAGAGTCGTAGAGCTTTTTTCCAGGGAGTCCACATGCTCAAAGAAACCGACCCATTTCCAGAGGAGTTCATCGGATGGATTCAATAGAGTATCGGTCAGAGAATCCATTATGGAAAAGAGGAAGGGACTGCTAATGGCCCACCTGGACGCCAATAGAAAGGAAAGGGACGGGTTAGTGCGGAGGATTAACAAAAGCAGAGTGAGACTAGCAGCAAGTGAGACAGGGAAGTCAGGCCAGAGCAGTGGTGCTCAGTCCAAGATAGAGGGGCAAGCTCAAAACGAACAAGAAGACAAGATCAAGCCACAAAGTCAAGAAAGATCAAGGACAAACACCGTTCAAGAGAGGAAAAAAGATAAGGAAAGACAAATACTGTATAGTCCAAGACAGTCTCTATCCGAGCAGATAGACAGGACAAAACCACACAGTCCAGTAAGAGCTATACAGCACAGACCAGGAAAGAGAGCAAAATGCTTAGGTAAAAGACAAAAGCAACATCCGTCAAGGTAGACTACTTACTGCCGGCGATAAAGGAGGAGGATAAACTGTTCAGTGAGGTCCAATAGCTACCCAAGGGTTGCCTGGATCAAAGAGATTCTGGAACGCCTGAATCGCCATCGCCATTTTCAAATTTTTCTCCCTTGCACCAGTTTATGTAGTTGTGTGAGTTCGCATCACCGCGCGAATCAATCCATTTCTATTTCTTTTGAGCAAAGTTAACTTATCAAATTTAAAAATACTATTTACATTAAGATTATCAAATTAATTAAATATTAACCTTATGGTATATTTAATATTAACCCTCTAATAAATTGTTAAAAAGGAATTTAAGAAAGGGGAGGCAAGTGCGGGGGTGTTGTAGGTCCTAGAGGAAATCGAGTTCTGGACTTTTTTCTGAAATCTAGGCAATGCTTCAAATAATATGGCTGAAGCCTATGCAGTTTACCAAGGGCTCTTGTTAACACAAGAACACTATATTAATCATATAACAGTAGTGGGTGATTCTAAAAATACCATCAAATATTTTGTATTGGGTTTTACACCTAAAGATGCCAAACTTAAGAGAATTATTGAGAGGACAAACCTACTCTTGACCGCCACTCAAGCTCAATTCTTCCATATTCTAAGAGAGAATAATTGGGATGCGGATAGGATGGCCACTAGGACAATTGGCATGGCCCCTGGTTCCTTGAGCGTTGAAGGGAAGGTCTCCTTTGTAGCACACCGCTAATGAAAGAGACCTTAATAAAAAATAGGGTTAGTTGGGCCCACGTCGCACTTGGGGAGACGCGTGGATCTAACATGCAATGAAGAGTTCGAGTAGGCATATGAGTGGCAGTACCAACACCTTCTCTAGTCTCGTGGGGAAGCTCGGGCTGTGTTTATTGATGGTCTCATCAATGGATTTGAATGGAGAGGATCTATGCATCATGAGTACTTATTATTGTGGGACTTTATCACAGGAAGTACATAGCAATATCATCCCAACTTCAATGATGATGGATTTGTTGACAAGAGAAAAGGTTGCAATAATGAATGAGAGTGAGGTGAATCAGATAGTACAGACCATGAAAGCCTCTTCATGACTTCTAGTGCATGGGAAGATCCTTAGAAACCAAAATACATGCATTCTCACCTCTTGAGTTCTTATTAAAGATAGGATAATTTTATTGCATGACATTAATGAGCAAGCAATTGTAATTTTGTTATTTGGTCTGGAAAACCCGGGTTTAGCATGTCTTTGGAGAGTTTCTAGAATTCATTGGTGGCTTGAGGGGGAGGTTTTCTAGAGGCTTGACGGAGGAGACCATCTTCTGCTTCCTCTATGATCGAAGGTCGGCTCTCAATAGAGCAATTTGGTAGAATTCCTAGACATTAATAAGAGCAAGCAATTGTAATTATGTCAATTGGTCTAGAAAACCCGCGTTGGCCACATCTTCGGAGAGTCTCTGGAATTCAGTGGTGGCTTGAGGGGGTGGTTATTTGGTGGCTTGGTGGAGAAGATCATCTCCTTCTTCTATTTCCCCTGGGGTCCAAGGTCGGTTCCCAACGGAGCATTTGGGTCGATTTCCTGGTAAGACTTCCCAGAACGGTCAAGTTCCAGTTTGAATCTTTGCTCGAGTTCAAAAATTATGTATGCGATAATAGAGGGCACTTTGGGAAACGTCCCACTCTTACTGCTTTCTAGAAAATTGGTTTGATTTTGGGATTTAGTCTGGCTCTGGTAAGCCTAGTTGGTTGTTTAACTATGGATATCTTGTCAATTCTAGAAGTCGACCCATGTTCTCAATCTCTCAGTATGGGCAACGGGAAATTCATAGAAGGCACGGGAAATGGATGTTGAGGAATCAATGGAGGACAATTTCACTTTCACTCACTGACTCTCTCTCAAAGTGGATTCACACAACTCAACATTAACCTTTGCTCTTGATACTCTAGTTCAGCGCATAATGCTCATTGGACAACTTCACGATGAAGTGGACTTTATCCGTACATAGGGAGAGTCCCTGTAGAGGCAACTGGATGTGAGGGCGTCAACTTCAAAGCCCTCAATTCAGAACCGTGGCAAAGAAGATTTTGGAAGACTTAAGGATAAATCAACAACGATTCTGCCTGATTTGAACTTGGTTGTGGCATCACCAGCAGAAGAAGTCATAAAGGAAGAAACTTAGTCTAGCAATCTATCAATTCTGATAAGTTTTGTCTTTTGTCTGGTAAATGGCATATGATTTTTGAAAATTTTGGAAACTGTAAAGCTTGTGGAAGAACTGATAAGCACTATAGGACTAGAAACTATACCTGTGTAAAAGACAGAATTATGATGCTGGACTTTGCCTACACTACCAACATTTCCTTTTGTACTCAGCGACCTCGGTCGTGCCTTTTTATTGAATAAAAATTTTCCCAGTTTGTGTAAAAAAAAGGAATTTAAGAAATGTTTTTTTTTCTCTTGAAATTGTTTTTTTAAGTGAATACAAATTCCTCAAATATTAAAAAAAATGATAATTACTTTACATTTTAATAATAATTATATCATTAGTTCCTGAGGTGTAGGACAGTCGGTGACAGAGTGTGCTGTTAAGGAACTCCGTGATGTTAAAGTCACCGGTTCGAAACCTGCGGGGACAAAAAATCCAGCCATGTTAAGGGTTGGTGTGGCTCAGGCCAAGTGCAATCCCCGGGTGATTTTGATGGCTTAGATGCCCCTGAGTCGTGGTTTCTTAGCCACAGGTTAGTCCCACATGTCACAGACAAACTAACAAACAAAAAATAATAATTATTATTATATCATTAAATTAAATTATTAAATATAAAAATATTATTTTTTGGTTGGTAAACATAGTTATATTATATTACTAATATAGAAAATTTACAGCAAAATTTCACTACTTTTGTCCTACTACTAGGGAAACCAGACTAACAACAGTGAAGAAGACTATCAATCCAAATTGTTTGATCCAAACTTTTTACCAAAAAGAGACTAGCATCCTAATATACCGAGACCCAATGATTATCTATCGTAGTATTGTTCTTTCCTGGACTGAAAACATAGCTAGCAGAAAAAATTGAGAATGAATCATTTAAGACAGATGAGGGGGATGGGGCCCACATACCCCCTCTAGGCAATATGAAACTTGAAATGTTGACATGTCGCTTTATTGGGTGTCCCCTTGTCGTGCTTGCATATGAGACCTCATTGTTGGTTGGCTACCTTCTGGGGCGACCTAGGCATCAATGTCGGATCGAAGGCTTTGAATTTGGAGCTGCATGTCCGGAATTTGCTCCTGTGTTATCTCTTTCTCATCATCGTTGTCAAGGAGAATGTCACCCATGAAAGTTTTGATATGCCAATACAAGTCAATTGTTTTATGATACTTGGTGTCTCAGCTTGAGAAGCTCCTTTCTCTGGCACCTAGTCCCCAATTTTGACGTCCACCTCCCAATCGTGGATGGTAGCTCTTTCCTCTTTGGTCGTAACTTCAATGGACTCCAAGTTCTATTGAATTCACAGAGGGGTGATTCTTCGAAATTCTCTCTCTACCTCATATGCAGAGAGCATGACGTGCAGGTTGGGTGGCTCCAAACTTCTAGTGCTTGAGGAGGTCGGGTTAGGTGGGTAACATCTGCCTTGCCTATAACCCCTAGCATATCCACAAGACAGAGGCATGACAAACGAATACGCCCAGAAAACTAACTCACAAACAAAACCGATGAGAAGAGGTTGCATACCACCACTGAGAGTGTCTATGCCTCTCTTATCCCAATCCTCTTCGCTAGAATGAACCGTTGCCAGAATTTTGCCACTGAAATAATATAAAAATATTCATTGCAACAAGATTATATATTCATTTAGTATTAATTTTCTATTATATTGTTAAAATAAAATTGAGAATGAAGTAAGATAATTTTGTAATAAAAAATTTATATTTTAAGTATAAATTTAACTCTTGTCCAAGAATTAGAAATAAACTTTGATGACGAAGCTAGTTAACTAGAACAATAAAGTTTGAGGTAGTTTTCAAGAACATGCAATTTCAACAAGGGTTGACCCCTACGAATTTTGAAGATCATCTATCAAAATTGCTACTAATGAATTCATCTTTAAATTTAGTTTGTAATGATATAAGAATTGTGGTATTTCATTAAGAACTACTATTTATTAATAATTTTGTTGTAAACCTTATCTCTTATGAATTTTATTGACCTCAAAATCATTGGAAATGAAAATTAAATATCTTAAAAATCACTTCACGAAAACCATAGAAAAAATCAAAGTGCAATTATTCTCTTCAAAATGGTGTTTTTTGTTTTCTTGGTAATTATCACATCAAAAGGAAAATTGGTGCCCACA
Source organism: Picea sitchensis (assembly GCA_010110895.2). Taxonomy (NCBI): domain Eukaryota; kingdom Viridiplantae; phylum Streptophyta; class Pinopsida; order Pinales; family Pinaceae; genus Picea; species Picea sitchensis. The sequence goes on along the minus strand of SNQJ01S0125857.1, from coordinate 12,023 downwards.
AAAATGTGTCAATATAACACCTTTTTTTTACTCTATTTCAATAAATAATAAAAAATAATGTTTAAATCCTAAAATTCACAAAATATGGTGTAATCACTATGCAAACTGTGTATATTATGAGCATATATTTTTTTGAATAGACATCTCTTAAAAAACTAGATGCCCACATAGGTCGTTCTTTGTCCTTACCTAAACTTTTAAAGTATATGAAATTAATAAATGACAAATTTATCCCACTATATATCCATAAATATTGTTTTTTATAAAATACGAGTATAAAGCTAAGACAAAAGACTCTTCGGCAATTAATTTTCACCTCCCTCTAGACAGGCAGTAAACAAAACAAAGGATACCATCTCTGCATGTAGGAGGTAATCTCTAAACCAAAATCGATGGGAGGGTGGGGAATTAGAAACTTTCTCTTCTTCTATAGGGCGATCTCGGCAAATACTCTATGGAGAATTTTGATGACTACAGGCCTTTGGAGCAAGGTAATTAAAGACAAGTATATCCCACACCTATCGATTCATGTCTGGATCAGATCAGCCTCGGCTTCTCCACCAAGAGGCTCACAAACCTGGAAACATCTCCTCAAATCGCTTTCGATCATCCTTCAATGGATCGCTTGGAAACCTGGAAATGGATCTATGATCGAAATCGGTAGGGACTCCATCCCAGGCTTGGGAAAAAATTCATTGCTCTCTCCTCCTCTATTGGCGTGATTACACAATAAGGGTATTCATTTCTTGTATCAACTCAGCTACACTCCCAGCCACGGACAGTTAGGAGAAAATTGGTATAATGGATCCTTTCTGCAGCTCAAACCGGATCTGGAAGCTAAATGGAATTATTATACACAACAATTAACAGGAGCAGGTATCTACCTTCTGGAGAGGCCAAACTCCCTTATTTGGATGGGAGGGGATAGTACCGGCATTCTCACTGTTAAGAATGCTTACCTCGTGTTGGCCACAAAATTTTGGAGACAAAACGATGAAATTTGGCGCAAAAAGTTATGGAAGGGGGACTGTCCCTTGAAGGTTAAACTCTTCTTTTGGCTCCTGACAGAAAATAAACTCCTTGTTTGGGATAATCTTCAAACACGTGGCTGGGAGGGCCCAAACCGTTGCATTATGTGTAAACTGAATAGCGAATCAGTCAATCATTTATTTATGCAGTGTAATTTTTTCTGCTTGGTTTGGCAACAACTCTCCACTGTTTTAAATATAGCTGAGCCTTGGACGGGTACCAATGTGACTCATTGTTTTCGTTTTTTGCTAGCCTCCAACAAAAACTTCCTAATGTTGCCAGTCCTTCTTTGTTGGCACGTATGGATTGCCATAAATGTTGCTCTCTTTGAAGAGAGATCCCCATCGATCCAAAGGGTGGTTAACAACATTTTAGTTGAGGTGGCCAAATCTGGAACACAAACCAAAGACCCGCCCTTTTGCAGACACAAGATAACTATACTGACTGACAGAGCAGTAGCCTGGTTCAATGGTGCTGCACAACAAGGGGGCTCTCTTTGCGGGGCGGGGGGAAAAGTCCTCTTAAGCTCTCACACTTGTATCTGTTGGACCCTAAATTGCGAACAAGGCTCTAATATGAAGGTGGAACTAATGGGAGCGTGGGCTTCTCTCATCCTAGCTCAAAGACTGAATATTGACGAGTTGTTATTACTTGGCGACTCCAAAGTCATTATAGACTGGCTAAATGGACATGTTGATCTCCATGTAGCAGCACTAGAGTGCTGAAAAGAAAGAACACAAGAGGCATCAAGACACAGAAAGAATCTTTCTTTCTCTCACATATATAGGGAGGAAAATAGTGAGGCAGACACTCTATCAAAAAACGCATTGTCATTGCCCCTCGGCCAAATTCGATTTTCTTAGTGGGAGGATGGCAACGAAGGTCCAACCATCTCGCTAACTCTTTGAAAGTTATCTTTTTTTGGTTTTGCTGTCGATTATAGTCGAGTTTTGAGATAGGAAGTATATTAGAATTGGACATAAATTATCCTTTTCAAGTTATAGTGTGAAAAGATCAGTACACTTTTCACGAATATTGACTTGTTTTGAATTCTTGAATGTATATTTTTATATCCTTTTGAATATAAAGAGCATTTTTTGTCGTGGAAAAAGAATATTGACTTGTTTTGAATTCTTGAATGTATATTTTTATATCCTTTTGAATATAAAGAGCATTTTTTGTCGTGGAAAAAAAAAACTAAGACAATTCTCAATAAATTTTGTTTTAACTTCAAAGTAAATTTCTCAAAAAAATATAAGTTTATAAAGATAGAAGTTAGAAGGGAAAGAAAACAATTTTCTTCGTTTAAAAAAAACATGTTATTCATTTTCATGTTTTCACCGTAAAATCATAAATTATAGATGTGAAAAGTTGAAGCTTTTCTTCAAAGAAATGAGCGATAATGATATGCATACAATAATCATAGGTGTCACTAATCATGAAGCACTAGTTCATGGTCATGAAGTGCTCATGGAGTTTTTACATAGATTTTTTGGCCATCTGAATCATGACAACTTAAAGAAGGTTCAACATATGGTAAGAGGCATTCCTAAGTTTAAGATAATTAGAGGAGATGTGTGTATTGCATATGTCGTGGAAATTCATCATCAAAATCCCTTCTTGTTAAAGAAGGAGAATAATCGTGTTAGGAGTCCTATAATTTTGTGCATGTTGATGTTTGTGAATCAATAAGTACCACTTCCATGTGAATCAACTATCAAAGCAAGCCCTCTCGACGACAAAAGGAAGGATTACTTATTTTACTTGGGATGGAGAGATTGTGGGTCCCGCTCTCCATGTGGATATCTTTTAAGTCCTTTGGTTTTCTTTTCCTAATTTTGTTTCTGAATTTGTTTCTTTTGGTTTGGTTTCTGGCAGCATTCTCAGACCTTTACTTGTTAGTACTCTCGTTATTATCCCTGTGTTATGGGCATTCTATATTGTGTTTCTCTTTGATCTTCAAGTCTTGGAAGATTCTCTTTAGATCATTGTGCTCAGATTTGTTGTGAAGTTCTTCTGACGATCCAATGTGGACAGATTAGTAGCGATCATAGACTCTGCTGATGTAAAAAAAATTTATATAATATAATTTTTGTACGAATTTTCATTTGGTAAAAAGTACCACTTCCATAATATATGTTTCTATGGACTTTGTGAATTTTTTGTATTATAAATAAAATGATAATAATAGAATGTTTGATAAGTTTTATTAATTTAATATGATGTTTTTAAGAAATTTTGGAATTTTTTTATTACAAATAATTAATAATAGAATGCTAGATAAGTTTTATGAATTTAAACTTTGAAGAGAAGCAAAGAGAACATGGTATCAAAATTTTGAGAAATGATAATGCAATGGAACTCAAATTTAATAAATTTACTAAGGTTAGTGCACAATCATGATAGTGGTCTTTGAACATTTTAGATTCATAATACCTACATTGAAGCACTTGTTGAGATGGATTTATTGAGGTATTATGTGGTAGCGAAGGCCCAAGGAATGGGTTATGTTGGTGTTGTTGATATAGCTAGAAATAAGAGTAACATAACTAATTCAAGGTTAAAGGAAATGCTTACAGTAACCTATAGTGATATAGATTGACCTATTCTTTAAGTAATAAGGGCTATAATGAAAGAGATTAGTTAAAAAAAACTCCCTTTTCCCTTGTCACCTTATAGCCATGTTATCGCACAAGTTGTAGGTTGGGCAAAGCCCGACCCAACCACCAAAATGGAAACAACTAAGGGACACTATACCCAATGTCACCTCGATATAGGTCTCGCACTTCGAGGGTGACTAGGTCACTTTAGGGAGGTGATCTCGGTGACCCTATGGGGATTGAGATGGATGGAAGGGAAAGAAGAGAAGTGTCCCCCTAAAAGTTAGTGATGGAAGAGGAAAGATGGCTTTGATGACTCGTCTTCGGATAGTTTAAGGTTGGCAAGTCTTTGGATGTCTGCAAAGGGTGTTTGTACCTGCCTGAGACACAAGAAAAGCCACACTTGCATAGTAATGTTAGGTGGGGAAGAAAGTTAATCTTGTTGTCCGTAATTGCAGCAATAATCAATGATATATATCAACACATAAAAGATAATAAGGGCTGCAATATAAGTGCTAAAATTCTAATTGAATATGCACGAGACAAGCTAGTAAAAACTAGTTTAGCTCAACAATGATAGAACAAGACTTTAGCACAAAAAGCAAGGATGTCATAAAAAGATAATTGCAGTGGTATTTATTAGGATTATGGTTGTAACAAACTTGTTATTACAGCAAGAGATTTAACCACTAAAACTTGCTCAAAACTTGCCAAAAGATGTGTTGTACTTAGTAGATTATGTGGGTAGATTTTAGGTAATTTCAAGGGTTAAATTAGGAGTTATTGAAGAGTTTGGTTAGGGTTTTCCGCAGTCCTAATGGTTGTAGGTTAAATTTGTAACAAAAACAAGAAATTCTTGGAGAAATGAAACACCCTAGTGGCTCACGCAAGCATTTATAACATAGATTTGATTCCACTAGGAACAACTTCAAAATCATGAAATTTCACATTTCCCAAAGCAACGATTTTATATCTCCAATGCAACAAGTGATGACTAATGCTTTTAATGATTGGGTTAATGGAGTCAAGAAAAGAAAAAGCGAAAGGTACTACATCCTTGGGGGTGTAAATCCTCTTACTCCCCAAGGCAAGTATCCCTAGCTAGGGTTTAGGCCTAGAGGGTGTATGCACTTGATGATGATGATGATGATGATGATTAACGTCCACTGAGACCAAATTGGTCTATCAGACCTTAAGAGGGTAAGTGATTACTTGTGATTCTTTAGAATTTTGTTTCTGTGCTCGAAAAACATTAAGAGAAGCTTTCCAAGATCACCATACTTATACTTCTCTTAGTAAACCCTTGTTAAACCAATACAATTTAAGCATAAAGTGATGGAGGCTAAGGTGGGGGTGTATGCCCTCATAATTCCCACCTAACTCTAGCAAAATAACCTTGTCTTGAAACAAAATGATAATACAATGCAAAAAAGCCTTACCAATTCAAGGAAATTGTTAAGATAAACCACCATAATAGCAAAGAAAAGCCTTCCAAGGCTAGCACATCACTTCCATCAACCAAATAACCAAGAAAGTAGCCATACACAAGAGCAAAAGAGAGAAGTAGCTAAAGATAGCGGAAATTTTAGTCCAAGTACCTCTCCAAATGGGAGACATGTATCTTAAAATGAGATCTTATGATCTCTATTTATACAAAATGTCTCCAAAATAGTTTGTCCACATAATTTTAGGGTAAACCACAAGATTAGGGGTCAACAACCCTAATCTTTCCCCTTTACACAAATAATATTAAACAATTCATTTAAAATTTACTTTTACACAAAAAGAAACACTAACTTAAGGTGATGTCATCCCTTTAGGGGGACGTTTTGACACTAGGAGCAAGTTCTTGGTGTTGGAGAAGTGTTTACCAAAGCCACGTGTCAATCATCCAAGTCATTTCTTCATGGTCAAAGCCTCATTCTCCTCAAAATGTCCTTGTGTCAATGAATAACAACCTCACCACCAAACCCTAGCCCTCCTAGATGATGTCATGCCTCCAAAGGTGATGTTTTACCTCTCCTAGGAAAAACGTTTGCCATGCGAGGGCTAGGTTATGTCATCCATAATGTCTTCTAGGCCTCCAAAGTTTCATCTCTCTCATCTGGCACGTGGGCCCTTGGCATCCAACCTGTGGGCTTCAAGCCCCATGAAAGCCCAAGCTAGGCTTGTTCCTCCAAAACTATCCTCCAACTAGGTCCTGCAAAGACAAATAAGCACGCCCTCCAAGGATCTCAAGTAAAAATATCACGATGAGCAAATCAAGACAATAAATGAGCCACCTAATCATGTGCATCGAAGATTACCCTATCAAACAATTAAGTACTTAAAGACATTATGCGACTTTCCAAGCTTGGATATGGGAGGATTGATGAGGTGTCCTATCGGGTAGGTCATTCCTAGGTCAAGGAGTGTTTCCCAAGTGATCCCTCTCTAAGACATGTAAAGTGGATGAAGTGGTTAAGGATGAAGACTTGATGGGCATGGGGTTCATGACATACAAGGGTTGTAGTGTCTCCTTCATGGGTTCCTTTGTAGAGGGTGTGTGGCACCTTAGTTTTCAATGCAATTTTTCCAAGCCCATCGTTTTGCCATTCTTTGTTTATTTCATAATTTAAGGACAAGTTAAAGGCCACTGTCCTGGCGTGGTGTCCAGATAATGACAGTGTCCTGGTGCAGAAATGAGAAGGTTGGCTCGTGATGAGACCCCCTTTCACTTAGTCATGCAATTAAGATCCACTACCTTGGCTTGGTGACCGGATGATAGTAATGTCATACCACTAGATATCCATGATCATGATAGGTTGGCTCGTGATGAGACCTCCTATCCTCCAAA
>SNQJ01S0125855.1:15338-30833 GCA_010110895.2 Picea sitchensis | reverse complement strand
ATAAGGCCCACTATGGTAGTTAGATATAATAAATGGGTAATTAGATATAATAAATGTAAGAGGACTTCTTAGAAGGTTCTACTTCTAGAAGATTCCTCCTCTAGAATGTTCTTAGGTGATGGTAGCAGTATATAAAGGGGTTCAAGAAATGTAATGATACATGAAGAGAAGTATTGTATTTGTGAGCAGTATCTCAATAGGAGGATTCCCCCTCGAAGAGGCAAATGAACAGGAGAGGATCCCTTCCATAATATGATCCATTGTACGGTGTTTCCCTACCTCAAGGGTTTGGTAATCATAATGTGTGGTTTCTTCTATCTTGCTCTATGGATATATTTTGTATTCAGTATTTGTGGTGATTATATTTGTAGATCTATTCAGATTCTTTACATATTGATTACAATCTATCGATTGGATATAGTGTTTTGGCCGACTGTAATGCATTAATTATTTTTTGTTTTTCTTATTCATTTATTTTGTAATGGCCAATTTTAGGGAAGTTTTTGTTTGTTTATTTTGTTTTATGAAACCCACGACCTAATACAAATAGGTTTAAATGAATTCCAACCAATTGGTGGAAAGTTTATTCAAATGATGAACCTTTTAAGATCCAACACCTATTGCAAGCTGAGGATATGCAAAGCTTTATAACTGATGCATGCGTTGTTGGGTTCTGTTATTATTTTAATATTTGGCTAGTGAAAATTTATGTGCGAATATTTGATACCCAACTTTTTGTTTGGTTTGTTTGTTGATTAAGATTGTTGTTATTGAGTCTGGGTCTTTCATTGGATATCCTGTGTTTATTTTCTTGTTTTTATGTTCTTGATTTAGAAATTTATTTTACTGAAGTGGCGGAACTGGCTTAATGCTATAATTGAGGCCAAAACTTTTGTGTAAATGATGTAAAATGATGTAATTTAACCACTTCTTAATTTTAATGATGTCTTAAAATTCGATCTTTTTAAAATTGATGCACAAACTACTTTTTTTCGCTCCACATAAGTTTTTGTAGCTTATGGGTACATGTTTTTGGTTGTTTCCTTCCCATTTGGGCATTGATTTTGGTCTTTATGTCTAGGATATGTGAACAACATCTACCTATTAAAGTGCCATAAAAAAAATTTCTTTGATTGTGATTCTTTGGTAGAAGGCAAGATCTAGGGTTTCTTTCCACGCACCCTTTGAACAAAATCCTCATACCCACTACTTAGCTAGTTGGCTCTTGAGTGCATCTCAAGTATGGAAATACTTATCTTTTCTTTCCTTGTAAGTCTACATACATAGCTTTATCTGCTGCCTTTAAACTTCATACACACTGTAGATTGCATTTGGGTTATTGGGAGTTGGGAATTCTTGCAGATAGGCACATACATTTGTTGGGCATTCGAGATGGTGGCAACAGTAAACATAGGGATGATGTATAGTGCCTATTTTGTAGGCAGGAATGAGATTCTTCGTGGATCAACTCCACTCTGCAGCTCAACCTCACCAAAGTGGAGGTATTCCTGATACAAATTTTAAAGTTGCCCTGTTTATTTTCTTGTTCTACCTATTAAACTGAGAAATGGGTGGTGATGATTTTTGTTTACATTGTCATTTTTTTTCTCTTTTCTTGAAATTTTACTTATTTAAGAAAATAGTGGAGAATTAGTTTTTATGTTGACTTGTTTTCAGTGCCAGTGGGATTCTTGGATTCAATGTGAGACAGATCGAACCTAATAATTCATACATAACGTTTTTGTTTGTCACGGATAGTTGATTGCTTGCATGTTTGTAGAATCATAATTATTAAAATGTTATCCATCAGACCTGACTATTATAAACCATTGGATGCCATAATTAATAGGGGGGTCTTCACTCTTGTTTGGTTACTGGCAGAAGGTAATATAAGTCCTTGGTTATGTGACTTTGTCACTAATTATGAATGAAGGGTTGTGTCCCGAGAGTCACATCTTTAAATATTCCACAATGGTGTCACTTAATTTGTTTTGTCTTGATTTGGTCGAAGAGAAAACTATGGTAAGGCATATAGGGCTAGAGGCTATACCAATGTGACATTCTTTTATGAGATATGCTCATCCCTAGCTTCCTATCTAAAGAAGAAGGAACACTACGATTCTGGATAGATGTAGCACAGTGCTTGAACTCTGTCTATTATGACACTCTAGCCAATGTCAGAATATGCTAAATCTAGATGGGATGACAGATCCCAAGTTGCAGAGAAACTCTCAAGAAATAGGAAAATATCTCCAAATAACCCAAATGGTAATAATATCAAAGAATCATACACATGTGTATCTTGACTACATTAATTTCCTATATATACACTAATTATTCACTTATTTTATATACACTAATTCTTTGTATAATCTCCTATATATATTATATATTAATTCTTCACGCATCCTATATTGGATAAATTTTCACTCATTATTCACAATTCCTGGCACGTGTACCATCTACTTATACATATATTTCCTTATATTTGATAGAGTGTCATAACAAGATCAATGTGTGCTATGTGTGTGATCCAATATTGAAAAGTTCAAAGGCATAAAGTTGTAAGGTATAAGCATTATATTGGGTTATCAAAGATACAATTACATGATTATAGTTTTAATCTAGCTTTTACTTTCTGCATCTTTCTTTATATAGGAGCCCTTTTTGTGTTTCCACTTTGTATTGGCACTATTATACTCAATATTCTCATTGACCTACTTTTTTGGTCATTCTTTGGATGTTAATAGATTTATCTTATCTTATCTAGAACCATACTCGAGTAAAAACATACACAATATTGGTATGGATCTTATATATCAGAGTATGAATCTCAAAGCAAGTATTACAATGACAGGTATATGATTTTTATGATATTTTGTGTAATTTCTCAAATGAAAATCTATCACATGTCCCGTGTAATGCATTGAGTATCTATTTGTGAAAGCTGATGCACTTCCTAATCCTTAATTAGCTTGACTAAATTAAGGAATTGTCGATCTGGGTTTTTCTCACTTTAAATATATTAGGCTTTAGTGACCATTGCATCCAAATGTCTCCTTTGGCATTTTACATATATTGTTTGTGTAATAGGCAATATATCATTGAAGAGCCTTTGAATAATTGTCTCAACTATACCTTCGATTACCTGTGGTTAGTTTTTGTATAGTGCCATTGATTTTCCTTATAACAACCATATGTGCAAATGCAAATTGCCTTCCCATAGAAGTAATATTAGGCTTTAGTGACCTATGTATACACATGTCTTCCTTGAAATTTTCCATTTTTGTTTGTGTAATAGGCAATATATGAATAAGTGTCTCAGTTGTACCTTTGATTGCATGTGCTTATTTTTTCTACATTGGTTCATGGATATTCATGTATGCCTAGTAGTATTTCCCCTATAACAGTCGTAGGTGAAAATGAAAGCTAACTTCTAGTATAATTATAGTTTGGTCTTAATTATGTTCTTCATATCTTGAGGTGTATTTATGTATTATGACAATATCATGTTGTAGGTAGTAATTTTTCATTGCTATGAACACTAGTCTCTAAAATATAATTTAGATATTTTATAATTTTCAAAGAAAATCCACGATGTTTTGGTACATGTGTGGATGGTAATCCTATAATCTTGTGGGGAGGGATGCTTTCCCACAATATTAAATGGTATTCTAAAATCCTTTGACTAGGAGGATTTGCACTCAACATTGTCTAGTGTTAGTGGCTAAATGTCGATGCCCAAAAACACTAACAATTTTTGAACTGCTTGTGATATTGTGTAATGAAGAGATCAACACATTAGTTATCAACATCAATGATGTTTTTTGTTTTACAATTATCCATGATATTGCAAGATTTGAAAATATAGAGGTACACACACATACATATTTCTCATCTACTAGTGTCTAAAAGGCTTGATACATGTGGGTGGTTTATTTGTAATTTGTAAGAAGAACTAAATTGCTACAATGTGATTCAATCATCTGCCAGGAATTTGTTGCTATAGAGGTATAAGATATTCCCTTTAATGAACCTTTAAACTGTTGTTATGTTTTGGGGAAGAGGCATCTTCTTTATTCCCATATTCGATTCCTTCTATGCTCCAAAATGTTAGCAGAAGAACTGCAATGGAAGACGTGCCCACGACTTGGCCCCCCATGGCCAAGTCACAACCCAATGAAAAATATGAAATATTCCTTAGGAGTTGGAAACTAATCTCTTCTCTGGAGATGTGGTTTCCAGTGTCATTGTAAGCTGAGGTGACACCAAGTGGCATTGTGGGTAGAGTGTATATAAATTATAAATATAATGCTTTTACTAAATCAGTTTCCTCTGGTATATTTTCTCTTGTTTTGGCTATTAATTTCCTTTTTCTTTGGTTTGAAGATTGGAATCCCTATTGATGTTGCACAGTATTCACTAATATTGTTAGGGTAATGTGTAGAACAACTCTTATGTACATTAAGGCAGTTTTTGTTTCCCACCCTGTGTACACATGATCAAACTCTCTGATAAAAATGCATAATTGGTGGATGGCATTGACTAAGATTTGAATTCAATTATTATAGTTCTGGAATTCTGACAATGTTCCCAAATCTGCTTTCTTACAGATAGATTAATCTACAATGCAAGTAGTTTATCATGTCTTTCATGATGTTATGATTGCATCCTTCTTCTTTAGAATCTATCCAATTCCCTTAAAGCAACTTACAAGAACACATTAGAGTGTGATGGAAGAGAAAAATTAAACATGAAAGCCAAGAAAGCTTTAAAGCCTTTCTGATGTGATATTGTTCTTGGGGAGTCTGATATGTAAATTATAGTAGGTATCCTGCTAACCAGATCATTACAACATATCCTAGATTAAATTTTATTATTGTTTGATAGAACCTGGTAAATGTTTTTCTGTTGTCCAATTGTGGAAAAAGGAAACAACAGAAATTATGAGGGGCAAAAGAAAGAAACTTCTTCAATTAAAGTAAATTGCCTGTGTACAGTAAGAGGTTAAACTCTTAGGCTACAACCTTTATGTCCCTTAGCAGATGCACCTGTAATTAATGCATGGAAGCATGTATGTAGTGCATCATTAAATGTGGATGACATATTTTTGGTATTTCTTTTATGACATATTCAATCGAAATCCTTTTAGTATCCAATATGACCTTTTATGTTTCCAAGAAACCGAAGTCCCACATGGAGTGAGTATAAGAATTGTCTTTCAACTCTAAAGTTACATTTGGTATTCTTTCTGGATTTCTGGATGAGGCAATTGTTATGTTATGTGCAAAGCCATACTAATGAACCCTGATAACTATGGTTTAGATTGTAGAAAACTTCATCAGGCATGTGTTTCTCTTTTGAAATGAAGAGATATATCTAGCATCTTTCTTTGAGAAAGCATTTAAAAAACTGATGAAGAGGAAAAACATCCATCATTATTGTATTGGTGACAATTAATGTGATAAGAAAAAAAAAAATACACTCCTTTTCACAAGCACGTCATATTTGAGTTATTCTAAAATTATCTTCGACAAAAAGTACTCAGGACTTTAAGCAACCTAAAGTCTGCAACATTCAACCAAATATGCTAAATCCCAATATTGATACTCTTTATATTAAGATAGTACTTATAAATCATGCATAGCTCACCAACTTACCACTGTCATATTCCTGAATTATATGCTTTTCAGCCAAATTATCAACCATGAAATTTTATTTCTAGACTCTATCATCCAACAACTAGTACTTTCCTTGCTCGTTTGTTTCATCCAAGTGAATATTGTAACTTTAGTGCCAAGTTTTTATATAAACTATGATGGGGTAACATAACAAGGTCCATCATACATAGATAGAAAGTTGACAATTATCCAACAACAAAGGTCAGCTGATGGACAATTGTGTTAAGCACCCACCATTCATTTGGAAACAAATAAGCCCAATTGTGTTAAGCACCCACCATTATTTTGGAAACAAATAGGATACCCTAAAACTAAAAATGGGATGTCAAAAAGTTGGTTCATTCACAGCCTCGCCTGCCATATCCATTAAACTCAATAGAAAACATGGAGATGAGACCCCTCGGAGCTTTGCAACCATTGACCCTATCAAACCACAATGTCCCTCAAATAAGGCCTCTAAACATTTACAATAATTTGCAAGAAGTCCTAGTGGCCTAATTGGGGCACCAACAAAAGCCTGAAATGACCTTGAATTCTGATGGGTATTTTTCTCTAATATTAAATTCATTGCTAAATTTGTCAATAAAATTCAACATTAAAACATTATCGGACCCAATGGTGCCAATAAATTTTGAACTATCAAAATACCTATATGGATTTTGGCTATTGTTAAGAAAGTATATTACATCAATCCCATCATCAAATAGGTGCTTCCTGGCAGCCTAATCCCTATCGGTCAAGTTTTAAAATGGAGAATGTTTGAAATGCTTCCTAGTGCAAGCTTAGACAAGACAAGGTAAGTTTTAAAATGGAGAATGTTTGAAAATGGACAATGTTTGAAATACTTCCTAGTGAAATCTTAGACAAAACATTCACAAGGATAAGAAGAAGCATTGATTTCGTGAAAAATGGGACATATCTACAAAGAGATCTCAAAGAGGACTTTGTCCATAAGTTTTGTATCAGAGACTTGCTTAACTGGTTTAGTTGTGAAGTTCATATTAGGATCAACATTGCTTACTTTGAAGCTTGACGAGCCCTAGATCTTGAATTGGGGTGTAATTTAGTATGGGTAGAACTTCCCTACATGTGGGTTGACAAAAAACATCAATATTGCCTTAGATGGGAATGCCACTATAGATAAAAATCGGGCTTATAGAAGGTTGGAGCCATATTTTTAATTATTGTGTTGTTGTTGTTTCATTCTTCATTGGCTAAAGTTTTTTATCCTTTCTGTAATGGGCTTCTCGTGCAACAAAATTTTGAGAACAACATTGAATCCCAAGGGAGAATGTTGCTCCTTTGTACAAAATTTGCATTGGCCACCCATGAAATCTCAAGTTGGATTACTGTAAATCAAGGTGTGAGAAACCATGGTTTTGAAAAAACTTATTAGAACACACCAAGTGCAACATTATATTCTTCTCTATAAAATTTTCCATTGAATTGGTCGTACTTGAGATAGTACCATGGTTGTTCAATCAACTGCTTCATCGGGAAATCATTCTTCCTAGTTTAAGAAAAACAAACAGTTTGAAATTCAACGGGATTAATCAACCCTTAACCTATTTATCTCAGTTGTTTCATGTTATTGTCGGCAATGGAAAAGTTTAGAAGGTCGATTTGGAGTAGAGAGATTTCACTATGAAGAATTTCAAACATTCTCCATTTTCAAACTTGCATTTCAAACATTCTCCATTTTAAAACTTGCTCGAAAGGGACTACGCTTCCATGCAACACTTGTTTATTTTTAGACAAGGAAATGGAATTACTCGTGAATATTGTTTTTGTTTTTTTTTCCACGAGAAAAAAGTGCTCTTTATATTCAAAAGGATATAAATATTTACAAGACGACTTCTCTTACAGCAGCGAAAATGAAATACCAGGAGAAATCCGCTATAAACTTGTTCATAATCAACAGTGGCCTCTCATTCAAGGCTAGATCCATCAAGGCACCAAATCTGCTATGGAGAAATCAAGTCATAGATTGATCTTGTACATGGGTCCTTCATTGCCATCCTCCCAATAAGAAAAACTAATTTGGCTCGGAGGGAGGAGCAATGCCTTTTTAGAGAGGAGGTCTGCCTCGGAGTTTTCCTCTCGGAAAATATGCTGGAAGGTGAGCTTGTTAAAGAGTAATGTAGCATCCTTAGTCCTATCTTTACAGCACTTGAGAGCTGCCACCTAGAAGTCTACCAGTCCATTCAGCCAATCGATTGTGAGCTTGGAGTCACCAAGGAGTAGCAAGGTATCGGTATGGCGACTAGCTAGCACTAGCGAGGTCCAAGCAGCTATTAGTTCCACCTTTGTGTTAGAACCCTGACCACTGTTCAGCGTCCAGCGAATAATGGTGTGTGTGCTTAAAGCTATTTTTCCCCCAGCTCCACAAAGCGCGCCTCCTTGTTGTGAGGCCCCATCGAACCAAGCCACCACCCTATCAACTGGAATTTGAAAAGGTTGTCGATCCGGAGGTTTTGGCTATATTATCTTGCTAAGATTGGCTGCCTCTGTCAGAATGCGAGATGTGATAAAGTGGAAGGACGACTTCTTGTCATTGAAAATAGCCGCATTTCTGGACAGCCAAATGAGCCAGCACAGGTGTGACGGAAGCAAAGCAAGAGATCTGTTATGTTGGATCCAGTTTTGAAAGCATGCTTTGACATCATTATCAACCCAAAAGGTGGAAATATTTAGAGCAGATGTGATAAAGGTCCAAATCGAACTGGTGAATGAGCACTGTACGAAGACATGCAGCGTTGATTCCATATCCCTGGCACAAAGAGCATAGCGGTTTGGGCCCTCCCATCCGCATTTTTGTAAATTGTCCCAAAGCAGAAGCTTATTTTCGAGCAGGAGCCAAGTAAATAATTTGTGTTTTAGTGGGCCATGTTCTCGCCATATCTTCTGTCTCCAATTTGGAATTGTTGTCCTCCAGTTTTGTGCTGCCAGAGCAAGGTAAACATTCTTTGCCGAAAGTAATCCCGACCTGTCGCCCCCGATCTAGATTAGGGAGTCCTCCTGTGGATGCAGTCGCACGCCGGAAGCTTTGAGTTGATGAATGAAGTCGTCCCATTTTGTCCTGTGTATCGGATCGAGCTGCAGTTCAAGTCCGCTCAGCCAAGTGTCACTTAGAGGGCCTGTTGAAGTCGGGCGGTGGAATTGTTGTAAGAAAAGAAGACTTTTTTCATGTAGAAGGGCGCGCATCGATGAAGAGAGGCTCGCTTTACTGCCCAGACCCAAAATACAATCATGACCAACTTCAATCAGATGCTCTTCCCCTGGATACCAAGAAAGCCCCTTTAATATAATTGGGAGGGTAGAAGAAATTTTTTTCCAGATCGGCGATCCTGTAGGTGGATGAAATTCAACGTGTCTGATCCAAATATGCACTGGGAGATGGTGTAGATACTTAGCTGTGATGACTGTGTTCCAGAGTCCTGGACAGGTTAAAATTCGCCAAAAAGTATTGGTCGAAAGAGCTTTGTGAAAGAGGGGCAGATTTTTTAGGCCCCAACCCCCCATCAATTTCGATTTAGAGAGTTCCTCCCATTTGCTGAGATGAAAGCATCTAGTCTTGTTGCAGCCAGCCCAAAGAAAAGAAAATGAGATTTGACGGAGCGACTTCAATACGGTGGCTGGAATATGTGCTAAAGCCATCCAAAAGACCGGAAGGCTTTCTAGCACCGCTTTAATCAGAATAAATCTTCCTCCTATCGAGAGAAACCTGTGTTTCCAGTTGAGAATTTTCCTTTCAAATCTGTCCAAAATCCAAGCCCAATCTTTTCTGGTTTATCTGGAGGATTTTAAGTGAAAGCCTAAATAGGTAAAGCCCTCCTCAAGCTCAATGAAATCAATTCCAAAGAGTGCTCTTAAGTCGCGTTTTATGGGTTCCTGCATGAATGAATACAAGAAGGAGGATTTAGAAGCATTGATTCCTAAACCAGAGACTTCACAAAAAGTTGTTAGGATTGAATGAATGATGGACCACTCAGCAAAATCTGCAGTTGTCAAGATCAAAACGTCATCAGCAAAAAGGATATGAAGAATATGAGTCAGCCCTGCCACTTTGACTCCTTGCAGGAGACCCTCCGCTTGTTTGTTCTTTAGTAGGATGCTGAGACCTTCCAGGATCAGAATAAAAAGAAGGGGGGAGAGTGAGCAGCCCTGTCGGAGGCCTCTTTCGCAATGAAAGGCCTTTGTTGCTTCGCCATTGATTAAAATATGTAGATTTCCTTTCTAGGAAAGTTGAAGAGAGTTGTTTCTAGTCACAAAATCAATGAATGTGTGAAACCATGAATTTTCAAGGTTAAAGGTTTTATTTAGTTGTCTTATAATATTCTTAATATAAGATATATTAAAACTATAGAATTTTAGAGTGTAGCTAAGCAATATAGTATGGGTCATGTCAATGCATTCAAGAAGTTTAGTTGATAGGTAGAAATGTATTTTGTTTTCAATTTTGTTTATATGGTGATAAAAGAGGAATAGTGACTTTGATCCTACATTATCAGGATCCATGTATAGATACACTAGATTTATGAAAAGTCGGGATTTAGAATCAAGGAAGGGACACATATACATGTGTCAATGTCAAATGCTTCATTTATCATTTTTCTTCGAAATATTAGTGGATGCCCCTCAACTGTATTTGCTAATAGTTTTGTTAGTTCTCTCATATGTTATATTCCTCTCATGTTGTGTATCATCATGTGGACATGTGCTAACACAAGGGTCATGGTTGTTATAACCACCTCTTTAAAGACATATATGCCTGAACATTTGTAGAATAAAAAATCAATGGTCATTACATCCTCCACACAATATGAATATAGGATGGGGATGTGTGCCAAAAAGATTCTATATGTTGTTACAACAATCATCTAAAGATGGAATGACCTCTAATGATATGCCAATCAATCCCCCAATTGGAACCTCTCCTCAAAAGGGTAACAAAATCTAGCTCAAAGATGTTTGTTCCATTAGTGATGGAGTTGATATCCATAAGCATATGAAGGTCACCCTACTAGATTACCAAAAATAAATATAGACATTAATATATATATAGAAAAGCAAGGTTGTCTCTAATGTTTATTTATGTTGTCATATCATTCTAGGGTTATTGTAGATAAGCCTATAAATGAAAAATGGTTGAAACAAGTCTGCAATTCCTTAACTTACAAGAACCAAGCCTTCCTATTACTGGTATTTCAATGAAAAACATAGGATGGTACAAGTATGAAGACAATCGTCTAGCTTTAACAAATGGAATTATATAGATGGTGCATTTCAAAATCCGGAAAACACACTATTGTCTATTGGTAATTTTTGACCTCATAACATCTACCTCAACCATAAAAAAGACACCCCAAACAGCTATATAAACACATGATATGATCAAAAAATAATTTGAGTCATCCCCAAAATTTATTAGAGATAGGTTAGTCATGGCCTTTTGCTTGGAACAAGTCATCCCTCTTCACAAAATTTCGAAAAAATTAATCCAAATCGACTTCCTTTTGACTTTCCAACATTTGTTTTTGAGGAAACTGTTAATAACAATCTGGGAAAGAATTACAATATGGGTTTGTCTTGCATCCCTTTGAACGAATCTTTAGCATTATACTTTTCCTCTAGAATAGAATGAGGAAAACTTTTCTTCCATTGCATGCTTGAAAAAACTAGGTCCATTGAATATTCAAGTATTTTGAACCTTGGTGATTGTTGCACACCTCCATATCATTACTACATGAAACTCTTCAACTTCTTAACCAAGTTCATCAATATGTATTTTCAATGGTGTCTAGAAAAAAAAAATTGGATCTGACCTAAAAATAATGTGAAAAGTATAACATAAATATTGTTAAGATAGGAATGAAAATAGTGATGACTATTACAATCTTCCATATCAAGATATCAATATACAAATAGATTTGGATCACACTATTCTTTTGTGACTAATGAAGCCTATTTTTTACCTTGATTAATAAAGAATATGGTTTTGTGTGATTAAGTGATTAATGGAATGTGTTGATTGATAAAGTATATGTGTTGCATCTAATTTTAGCTCTTGAATTTATGATGCTATGGATATTTGCATGCCTACTATCCCATGCTCCAAGTAGGTTGAATCTCCAAAGGAATCCTACTCCAACATGTCATGATGGAAAAGGGGGATTGTGTCCCCTTATCCTCTTTCATAGGATATCAAGTCTTCAATACATCATATCTAAACTAGCCCATTCAAATTCCTAACTCAACAGAGGCAATATCTCAAGTGATTTGATCACTAGAACTAGGGACCCTGATTATAGGGATCTTAGGGGATACAAGCCCTTCAATCAAGGAGTGATTGAAGGGCCTACTGATGTACCCTCTTGGTATAAGTAGAATTTATGGGCCATCTCTAAAAAGTTAGTCAATTTGTAATCATTTTGTTAAGAATTTGATATTCCTAGAGAACTTGAATTTCCCAAGATGTATTTATGTCTTTGGGATAATATGCTAATGAAGAATTTACACTTTCATATTTGTTATCATTAGTAGTTTTTAAGCTTCCTTGTAGAAGATTTGGGTATGGCCCACTCAAGGTTACCCAAGGGAACTTTGTGCTTTGTTCCATTCCCATTACTTTCACCATTTTATAGTTCATTTCATTCATATTAAGTTAAGTTGTGCATGATTTCTACATTTTTGGTATATGAAATATGTTTCCTGTAGCAGTGATATGTTTCATACAACAACATTTCATGTTTTATTTCCTTCATTATCATTATCATTAGTTCATTTCACTTACATTATGAATTTAGCATAGATTTATTAAATTCATGTAGTAACACTTCATTTTCAATAGTTATATTTCATTTCCTATAGAAACATTGCAACAATACTCTATTTCCTATAGCAACACTACAACATACTCTGTTTTAGGAAATTTTATTGTCTTTTTGCATCACCAAAAGAGATATGTTAATCCATGGATTACTTCAGTCTTACTTCAAAATGGATCTGTTTTCTTTATCATGCTTTATTTTTATTTTTTGCAATAGAATAATGTACTTTAGGATTTTCTCCTTTCCAATTAGACTAACTTAGGTAAATGAAACTTTCTTTTCCAACAAGTTTACTTCTTGGTATTGGATGAAGAAACCTATATTGCCTTACATGGATTTTCCTCCTTGCAGTCTTGCACCATAGCTTTCCACTATCAGGATAAGTAGGGATTGGTCACTCGGTTATATTATACCTTAAATTCAGTTTTTCCACTTTCCTTTCAATTATTTTATATCCTTCCTTTTAAGTGTTTTTCATATTCCCTTTTAGTTGGATTTTAGTTTTTCATTATATAGTATTAGTTTGATTATTAGTGCTTCTTCCATATTGAACTAACCTTTGTAGTTCTTGGATAGACATGGTTTTCCTTTGTAGATAAATACATGTGTATGGAGTTTTCACATATAGTGCACATTACCTCTCAAGTTTGTAAAAAAAATGAGTTGACATTTAAAGTTGTGAGTTGAGGAGTGCAACATTGTTATTGTTATTCTTTGGCCCATCACCTTGTTTTTGCACTATTTCTAGGGAGGTGCTAAATATTGCATACATTTTTTATCGTTTTATTGTTAAAAAGAAAAAATGATCTTTAGAATGCATGCATTACACCATTTTATCAATAAAAAGAAAAAACAATAAGTACATTGCATTTTTGTTTAAGAATTTTTAGGATACATGCCTCGACCTAGGGATAAATTAAGAAAATTATTACCTAAATCCACCACCACTAAACCAAGTACAAGAAATCAAGGTTAGCAGCAAGTTGATTGTGATCCATACTTCCAAGAGGGAACAATCTTTTTTGGTATTTCTTAGAGGAGGAAGCAAGAATTTTTGAAACTATATTAGAAGAGGGATTCCCATATCACCACACGACGGTTGGTGATGGAGAGAAATATAAGGATTTTGATTTCCCCATTAGGGAAACCAAGATGAAAAAAACTAAACCCTCTTCTCTTCCTCACTTCCATGGACTTACTATAGAATACCCTAATATCTTGTTATTTGACTTTGAAGTTATCTATAGAAATTATTATCAACCAATATAACACTTGTGCAAAGCCATCCAAAGGGAACATCATTATAACTAATGTAGGACTTTGCCATAAATATTGTTGGATTAATGAGAGGGGGGGTGAGTCAATAATAGCATAATTATAATCCTATTTCTTCAAATGTTATATCAATGTAGAATTATTATCCAATAATGAGAAGTAAGAAATAAACAATCACACACATATACAGTACACCAGTGTTTTACGTGGAAACCCAAATCGGGAGAAAACCATCGAATGCTTTTTCTTATATGTCTTGAAGAATTACACTCATTGGAAGCACCAACTTCCTTTATTTTCCATCTTCAACTGGAAGGAGGCTCCAACCCCCAATTATCTAGATACAACCAGAAGGAGGATACAACCCCCTATGTTCTCCAGCTACAACCGAAAGGTGGCTACAACCACCTGTTCTTGCCCCGTCCTGCCACCCTGAAGTAGAAGTAGAATGATGGAACCACTGTCACACTATCATTATGAGATATACTATTGTAAACTTGTACTAATAAATATGAACCATGCATCAACCTATACCTCAACCTATAATCAACTTGTACCATAAACAAGTGCATCAACCATGCACCAACCTGTACCAAACAACCTGTAATCAACCTGTACCATAAACAAGTGCATCCAACCATGTACCAAGTATGTACCAATCATGTGTAACCTACTCATCAACTATGACTAATCAATATGTACCAACATCATCAACTATACACCTCATGTATGTGCCAACCCATCAACTACTTGTCTCAGCCATGTACTCAACATGTACCTCAACCAAAATCCCTCATCAATTTCATCATTCAAATCTGATTTATATCTTTGTAATAGACCTAGTGTATATGATCACATTCCCACAAACCTTCCTTAACTTTAACAACAAGAGACTAGCATTTCCATCAAACTTTTCTTTAGTCTCACATGCCTAGTTTTGGATTAGTCAACAACCCTAATGTGAAGTAATCATAACTTTGAACCTGTATTGTATAAAGATATGAAACTGATATACAATATTATTCAGTGTGTTTTATGTAATTCCTCCACGTGTCACTACTTGGAACCTCTCATAAAAGGAGTTATAGCAAAAATGGCATACCTTGCTGAATTTTGTCTTATTCTAGAGAGAGACCTTGTAGAGAGTGCCCCGAACGAAATGTTTTTTGAATTGATCTAAAACTATTACACAACATACTAAAGATTATACCCTAACCAAAAAAAATTGTCTCACTAAATGTGGATCTTTTATGAATAAGTTACGACATTTTTACCCGAATCACCTGTTTTTGACTAGTTTCGAGACTAGCCACAAACCCTATTTTCCACAGATTGTAACTCCCAAAATACAACGACCCACAAGATGAATTTTTTACCACAGATAATTGGGTATGTTTTCTCAATGGAATAGAAATTTCATGGTCTGAATCATTATATAAAAAACATTATAGCGAAAATGGTGAGATGACCTGTAAATAAC
Organism: Picea sitchensis; assembly: GCA_010110895.2. NCBI lineage: Eukaryota > Viridiplantae > Streptophyta > Pinopsida > Pinales > Pinaceae > Picea > Picea sitchensis. Next base: position 15,567 of record SNQJ01S0125855.1, on the reverse strand, counting down.
ATACCTTAGAAAGCGCCATCAAAAGAATTTATCCTTCCTTGCATTTCGACCTTCTTTTCTTCACCTCCCCTAAGAAATTTAGCTTATATATCCTTGGTTACCTCAGACACCTATATATATTCAATATTCTCAAGTGTGATTAAAATGAGAGAGCCTTGCCTCTTATTTATACTCTCCAAGTAGCTTCCTTAAAAACATCTTCTAGGTCACTTGGCCCACTTTCCTTATT
>SNQJ01S0125851.1:0-26415 GCA_010110895.2 Picea sitchensis | reverse complement strand
TCCTCTGAGACGATGTGGCCCAAATAATGGATCTATCTTTAATAAAAAGTGCATTTGTTCAACTTGGCATACAATTGGTGCTCTCTCAACACTTGTAACACCATCTACAAATGTTTCTCATGCTCCTCCTCTATCTTGGAGTAGATAAGAATATCATCCAAGAAGACAATGATGAATTTGTTCAAGTAATCCATGAATACTCCATTCATTAGACACATAAAACTAGTTGGTGTATCTGTCAAGCCAAATGGCACCGACACAAACTCATAATGATCATACCTTGTCATGAATGTTGTCTTAATGGTGTCTTCTTCTCTGATTCTTACCTAATGATAGCCTCACCTCAAGTCAATCTTGGAAAAAATCTTATCTCCTTTCAACTGATCAAAAAGATCATCAATTCGTTGTAGAGAGTACCTATTATTTACAATAACCTTATTAAGTTGTCTAAAGTCAATACACAACCTTAGATTTCCATCTTTTTTCTTCATAAAAATCACTGGAGCACCCCAAGGCAAGACACTTGGATGTATGCACCCCTTCTTCAACAATTCTTCTAGCTATAGCTGCAATTCTTTTAGCTCTGGTGTGCTCATTCTATAAGGATTTTTGGACACTAGGGAAACTCTAGGAATTAAGTCGATAGAGAAATCAATATCTCTCTTTGGTGGTAATCCTAGAAATTCCCCAAACACATCTTCATATTCCCTTAATACTGGATAGTCTTAAATACTTGGATCTTTATCCTTTGTTGGCTCTTCCATATGGGCTACATATATCTGGCACACTTTTCTAAAACTTTTTTTTCAGTTTCAAAGCTAAAATCTCTCTAACAGATATATGTCTTGGAATACCTTTCACCATCCTCGAATTTCCTTCTTCATCAAGGCATGTGAAAGCTATGTTGTAGCAATATATGACAACTTGATGCTTGTCCAACCAATCCATACCAATCAAGTAGTCATATGAATCAAGTGGTGTGATGTTTAAATATTCCTTAGTGTTAACATCGTTCATGTTCACTGCACAATATTTAACAAGCTCATTGATTCTTCTTTTGGTTCTAGTGGTTGGTTGAACCAACCAATATTTTTCATGCTTACATATATTCAATTTAAATCTATCAACCATACTATCTATATAGCTATGACTAGCTCCAAAATCAATTAAAATAGCTATGGGTTGATTATCAATATTACCTTCCACCTCAACTTTGTGGGATTAATAGTTTTCTTGTTTGTTGTTCAAGGATGCATAAATCTTTGGCATGCTTCTACCCACTTCATCCACTATATCAACTTCTTGAATTTTGTGCATAGTCCTCATCCTATCTCCCTTGTAAGGACAATCCTTATACATGTGGTCTCCTTCACATCCCCAACACTTTATGGGATGCTATATTGGCCTTTTCCCCAATGAATTTATCATATTGGGCTCATTTTTTGCTTACTACCCTTCTTTATATGACTGTGAATTATTCCTAAAGAAATGTTACTTAATTCCTTTCTTCCTTTGATCCATATTTCCATTTTTTTTGTCATCCCAAACTCTTTGAAAAGTTGGCCTTTCCTTACTCTACCCATAAAAATACTTAGCTTTTCTTAGGGCTTCTTCCAAGGTTCTAGGCTCATCAAATTGGATTTTATCATTGTAGAAATAATGTATCCCACTCAAAAATATTTATATTTTAACCTTATCATCCTTTATGAATCCAACATACCTCAACAATTCAAGGAACCTCCTTTCATACTCATACATTGTCATGCTTCCAAGCTTGAGTTTAAAGAACTCTTTCATATTCTTGTCATAATAATTCTTTGACAATTATTTCTTATAAAAATACTTTTTGATTTCCCTCCATGAGATACTCTTCTCAACAATGTGCTTAAATTTCTTGAGTTGATCCCACCAAATAGATGTTTTTCCTTGAAGATGATAGGTTGTAATTATGGCTTCTACATTTGATGAATAATTCTGCAATTTGAAAAATTTCCTCATTCCCAATAGCCATACATATGCATCTTCATATTTCTTATGATCACCATCAAAAGTAGTATGATTAATCTTCCTAAACTCTTCTTACAAATCATCTACCTTAGGCTTCCTCCTCTATCTTCAGACTAGGGACACACTTGGGTTTCTCTTTGACCTTGAACATGAATGTGCTCTTCTGGTTGATTATTTTGGTGAATGATGATGGTGATGTCCACTAACACTCCTTGTTGTACTATATTCATCATGGTCATCCCTCCTATCATGAGATATGGATTCTTCTACTTGTCTTTCACTTGTTGCTTGTTTAGTGCCAAAATATTTATTGACTTGTCTCTACAACATATTTCAACTTTGTATGGAAGACAACTATTCCAAATAAACAGTATATTTTATAAATTCTTCGATGATCATATTACAAAAGAGTATTACAATATACATATATACAAGAGAATGAAAGGGTTTCAACCCTATGGATAGATAATAAAAGACTATATGACTAAGAAACAATTAATTGATTAATTTTATACTCATTACAAGTCATCCCCTCCTAAAATGCTTTGATCATGAAGCATAGGTAAAAAAGTGTGCTTGGATCTAAATTCATCATCCTCCAATGTAGCTTAGAAACCATAGCCTCATTTGAAATAATTGGTGAGAGACGTTTGATATTCTCCTTGTTGTCATTTTCCTTACCATTATCACCTGCTGGAGGAGTTTCAAACATAACAAGTTTAAGGTAATTTGGCCTGAATGCATACTCACTTCTATTTACAATATCACCTTGTGGTGTTTTTTATGGAGGATATATTGACATACACCATGTATACTATTTTCTCCTTGGGCCCCACTTCGACATGTTATTATCTTCATGTGGTGGAGATTGCACGGATTATGCCTTAGAATATAGAAAGTTATGATTTCTAACTCCAACAATCCTTTGGCCTTCTAGGAACTAAATAAGTTGCTTCAATAAAGCATTATTTTCATGTTGATTGTTATGCTCATCAGAAAGTTGTTGTTGAGTCATAGAAACATCAAATATTCTTTCTGGTATGTTGAAAAGTTCATCATGAAGTTCCTCGTGACTAAAATACTGAGTTTTTTGTTTATGTTATGTTGTAGTTTTGAATATGCCTCCTTTGAATACTTGTTTTCTATAAATCTTCTCTTCATTGATGCCACAACTAATTAAACAATAGATCAACATGTTTATTAATTGCCTAATGTGATATTCACAATCAAAAATTTGATTATCAGTGCTTGGGTTCCAAGCAGGATCAACAATGACCACTTGATCAGATCCAATAAGTGTAATCTCTAGACCACCTACTTGTGATGTCAATAAAAATATAGGAATTTTTTTGTACGTTGGAAATTCATTTACAAATTTCTCTTTGTTGCATGCCTTTGATGTGCCATCAATCCGAAAAATATTGTAACCCTTACTTCTTACTTCCTCCTAAATAATATTAAGCATTTTTTGAGTATGAGAAAAAACCAACAATCGATGGTCCTCTACAACGAGGTTATCCAACAATTCCATTAAAAACACAACTTTTCAAGATGCATTTCCATGTTTCTTCTCTCCATTTTCCAACTCAATAATGCTTGCTAAAGATGAAGTCATCTCCGTTGCAACAACAACTTCTACTTGTATCTCTTCTTCCTCAACCACACTTGCTTCTTTTATCATAGATTCCATTCCTTTTTCTATGTCATCAATTATTCTCTTTATCAATAGTTCATGATGGTCACGTATCTTTTTCAATATTGCTAAAGTAGATAGAGATGGACCATCAACTAACGAATGAGTCATTTCATTGTTAATAAATGTTGGGTATAATTGTTGTTGGCATGCTATCAATTGCAGCCACACAATTATAACATCCTTTTTTGCTAGTTTATGATGAGCATAATCCCTAAATTGTGGGAAGACTTCACTCTTGAGACGACACAAAAGGTATGGTTGAATTCATTCTCTCAATTTCTGTGCAGCATTGGAACCAATCCATTTTTTTCTTTGAGTTACTTTCTTGTCATAAGCATGCAAAATGAGATCCTGATAAAGTATGAGATCCAACTTTATCGGGTATCCTATCAGATGAGGAAATTTCTATTGAATTTGGCCTCGGGTGAGCTACTTGCCTTGGTGCAGGAGTTGTCCTATTTTGATAGCCTGATAAAGTTGGATCCTCTACTCGCAAGTGCCCTTGACCTGTTTGTCCATGATCTGATCAGTGGATGCTTGTTCCATGAAGTCAGGGTTGATCTTTGTTGATGTCAATTGTTTTGTTATCTCTGAGGTGTCCAATAATGGTGGAAAATAGGGCCAAAGGAGGTCCATATTAAACATTGGATGCAAGCCAAGGAAGGGGGGAATGTTTATCTCAAAATCATTGTCACCCATAGCCATGGTAACTTTTTAAGGTCCATAACAGAGTGGACAAAGCTTTCGATGAGGCCCTGTAAGGCGTTATTTTTGCAAATGCAACCAAAGTTTGTCTCCCACCTGAAACTGGTGTGGCACCCGATGTTGATCATGGCACTACTTTACTTGGCATTAGACTTCTGTAAAATATCCTGAACCTGTTGGTGGATGTGTTGGATCTGTTCAATGAACTGGGTGGATTTTTCATCTTTAGTTGGAGCATGTGACAAGTCTGCCTGGGTGGTCACAAGGGTTAGTGCAACATCCATGGGACCCAATGGTTGAAATACAAACCCCACATGAAAGGGGCTATGGTCGGTTGAGCTATGTATGGATCTATTGTAGCTATGTTGAACATAGGGAAGATTCTCATCCCATGTGATGGGGTGCTTGGAATTGCACATGCATAGGATGTGAATGATCATCTGGTTGACGACCGTAGTTTGGCCATCCCTCTACGGGTGGAAGTCAGTGGATTTGGTGAGTTTGGTGTCCAACAGTGACCAGAGGCTTGACCAGAAGGTGTTGAGGAACTGGTTGTCCCAATCTGAGATAGTGGTTTGTGGGATCCCAAAGCGTACCCACACTCGTTCAAATAAAAGCTTGGCAGTGGCCTTCGTTGTGATGCTCTTCTTACAGGAGGCCAGAATTTCCATCTTGGAAAAGCGATCAACAACCACAAAACAAAGTCATTTCCTCACTTGGTGGATGGAATTCTGGACATGTAGTCCATTAAAATGGATTCCCAGGGTCTGTCAGGAGTAGGTAGAGGAGTGTACAAGCCTTCTTTCTTAGTGGTCGATTTGGCAGGACCGGATATACTTTTTGACATCTTGTCGAAGTTTCGGCCAGTAGAAATAACGTTGCAGCACTGCCACTATATTTTCCATGCTGAAGTGTCTTGCCACCCGACTGTAGTGGAATTCCCAAATCATCTTTGCTCGATCGCTTGATGGAACATAGAGATGGCCCAGATGGCACAACAACCCATCCTGAAGATGGAAATTAGTGACAACTATGTTTGTGCCCAACATCTGGTAGGTGTTGGCGAAGTCAATATCTGTCTCATAGAGGTGGGGCCATCCGGAGGTCTCGTGGTCGTATGAGTCTAGCACTGTGGTGAGTGTCACAACTGGAGGTCGTCTGAGGAAATCATCGACTCGGTTGGTATTTCATGTTTTATACTTGATGTTGAAGTGGAACTACTACAAATATGTGGACCACTTATGATGGCGGTCATTCTACAATTTGCCTTATGTCTTCATGAAATGCAATGGCTTATGATCAGTGTGGATGACCATCTCCTTCCCGAGAATGTAATGCCTCCACTGGCGGCAGGCTTGCACAATGGAGTACATTTGTTTGTCATAAGTAGGGTACTTATGGACGACATATGATAGTGTCTCACTATGATAGGCCACGGGGTGGTCATGCTGAGTGAGGACTGCACCCACATCATATTCTGAAGCATCTGCCTCGATCTCAAAGGGTTGTTGCAGGTCAGTTAATGAAATCATTGGGGTTGAGAAAAAGTGTTTCTTTAGAAAATCGAATGCTTGTTGTTGGGACAGACCCCACATAAATTTGTCCTTACCACCACCCTTGGTTACTTGGTTGAGGGCCCATGCAATATGGGAGAATCCCAACACGAACCTGTGATAGAAATTGGCAAGGCCTAAGAAGCTTTGAATCTCAGTGAGTGTAGTTGGGTCTGGCCAGTCACGAATGACTTGGATATTGGTTGGATCCATATGAACAACATGCACATCAACAATGAAGCCTAGGTACTGGACCCTGTCCATGTCGAAGGAACATTTTTCCAAGTTGGCATATAGCTTGTGCTGTCACAGAGTGTGCAGAACCTACTAAATATATTGTAAGTGTTCCGCCCAAGTCTTGTTGTATATGAGGATGTCATCCAGATACACCACTACAAAATAATTAGTGAAAGGCCTCAAGGTATCGTCCATCATCCTCATGAAATTTGTTGGAGCATTTGTCAAACCAAAGGGCATGACCAAAAATTCAAAAAGACCTTCTTTTGACTTGAAGGCAGTCTTCCATACATTTGTCTTCTCTATTGGGACTTGATGGTAGCCAGACTTCAGATCAATCTTACTGAAGTATTTGGCCCCCTTGAGTTGATCAAGGAGATCATCTATTCGGGGAATTAGGTATCGTTTCCTAACTGTGATTTTGGTTAGGGCCCAATAATCAATTCAGAGTCTCCAAGTCTCATCTTTCTTCTGCACCGGCACGATTGGGCTTCCACAATGTGATGAGATGGGTAGGATGTGCCCCTTGTGGAGAAGTTCTTGGATCTGACGTTGGATCTCCTCATTTTCTAATAGAGAGCGGTGATAGACTGGCCCATTGGGTAACAGTGCGTTAGGGGTCAGATCAATGGAATACTTGACCTGACAGTGCATAGGTACCCCAATAGGTGATTGTTGGCACAAGGGCAGACCCAGGGTTCAATGCTACAACAATGCACCAACAAAACCCTAACTATCAACCCTTTCGGCAACACCTGCAAAGTAGATGAAGTCTCACCCGAGGTAGAGGCAGGGGTGGTTGCAGGATTCAGGTGTCTGCAACCTTAGATGGGACACAAATATGTGATTTTAATACTTAACAGAGCACTTAGCACCGACAGTTCATCAATATTTAACCATTATCTACTCCGCAGATAAAACATAACATCGCATCATTCATCCAGATCTGATGTATCTAAACACTTATCATAGAGAGGATATTAGATCTAGCATATTCAAGCACTAAGAACATTCGCATAGGTCAGATCTAGCATCCATATACATCATTAGCACAAAGCATAAACAGATCTATCTATCTATATCAAAGCACTTAGCATGTAAAGACATAAACACATCAATACATCGTACAAAGCATAGCAACATAGCATGTACGTGGTTCACCCCCACCCTGGGGCTACGTCCACCAACTCTTCTCTTTATTTATTATCTTTATCAAGCTTCTTACAGGCACATAGCATCAAAATCCTACTCCGCAGAAGACATGAGATCTGCGCGCACTCCGTCAGATCCTCCTTCTTCGAGCTAGGGTACAACACCAAGCCTTCTTACAATTACTTCCATGTAGCTCTGCAAGTCTCACACAGTATGCACAGAGCAAGTACTTAGCACTTAGCACTCTTACAATCCCTTGATCACATAGATCAGATCTCTAGCACTTAGCACTACTCACCACTTCCACACTTATTACATCACCTAGTCTTCTATATATACATTACAAAAGTGGGCCTAAGCATGGGTAAACCCATGGGTCGACATTCCCATACTCGTTACATAATCCCAAAACCCAAAAATCCCTAAAAAGGGGCCGAGATCCCACAATATCTACTTTGTCTTGCGCTCCACCTTCGATAGCCTGTCGAAGTCCAAAAAATAGATCAAACCTGACCAAGAATCCACAAAACTTGGTCAAGGGCCAACACGCCCCCGACAGTCACCTGTGACTCATCCCGAGTCACTCTGGTCTGGGTAGCTCTGCTTCGAAAGCCTCGAGCTTGGCTCAAGTTGCTTGGAATTGTTGTTGTGCCATGACCTCCTATTCAGCAAACTTTTGGATGACTGCGTCGTTGACAGGTCCCTCTAGGCGTTGTTAGCTGCGGTGACAACATGCTCCAGTTCTGCTCCTCGACCTTCGACCTCTATGAACAATTGGTAAGCCTTATATTGTATAGGTTGGAGCCTCTGAGTTACTTCCATAACTCTTCTCTGGATAGTGTGGATATGTTGTTGGGTGGTGCGTTTCTCTTGGGATCTCTTCATTCTTTCCACAACTGACAGGGGCTTCAACTGTGCCTGTATTGTCTCTGCTTGCTTCTTTTCTTCCTGGAGTTGTGACTCCAGTGCCTGCAATTATGAGTTCTCATTGAGTTTCTCATACGTCTGGGCACTGCGATTACTCAGCTGCTTGCATTTCATGGCAAAGGCTTTTAGTCTCTCAACTGCGCTCTAGGCAGTTTCTTCTCTTTGGTCCCTTACATCCTGCGGAGTGTCGGGCACTGTGCGTAGTTATCTAAGTCTACTATGCATTGTTGTAGCAGTTGGATAGCTTATGTGAGATGTTCTACTTGATATGTGACTCGGTCCTCTACCTTTATTTCTAAGACTGTCACAGAGTGAAGTGCTATGTTGACCTCTTCTTTCACTTTGAGTTGCTCTGCGAGCATCTGTTCTTTTCCTTGTTGCATCTGTGCTTTTTCTTCGTCGAACTTCGCTTCGAGAGAAATCTTTTCCTATTCTGCAACATTGTATTTCTCTACAAGTACGCATTGCACTTGCTTCAAGGCCTGGCTTGCTTATTCGGTTTCTTCTTGTGCTCGTCGAAGGCAAGCTTCGACTTTATCAGCTAGTCGATGGAGTTGGGCTAGCTCATCTCCCAACTCTGGTTCTCCCGATGGCAAGGGCATAGTGGAGACTGCATGACTGGACTAAAGGGCATGTTATACCCCTCTGAGTTTTACTTCAATTTGATCATACAATTCCTCCTGGTTGGCTTCTTGTTTCTCTGTTATTTCCAGCGAAGGATCGTTCAGGGCTGCTATGATGAAGTCAAAATCATCAGAGGTGAGGACAGTCTTCATCTTGGTCATGGTGGATTTTGATTTCTTTCGGGAAGAAGGTTTCTGGGGGGAAACCTTCCTCCTCTTCAAGGGGTCAACCTCGTCTCTGGGCGATGTTACTTCACCTGGATTCTGCTCAGCTTCTACTTTGTCATCACCCCCTCGGTCAGGTGACACTGAAGCAGTCTTTCCTAAGGTGCTTCTTAAATCTTGGACCTCTTCAGTTTTTTTTCTTCCGCTGGTTCTGGGTGTGTTTTGTTATTTATGAGTGTCCTCTGGGCTGTCAAGATCAGATATCTCTGCAGGGTTGGCGGGGATAAGGAGGTCAATGAACCATTCCTTAGTGATCTCCTCAAGGTATTCTTTTGTAAGTTTATAATATGACTTTCATCTGCTCGCGTCGTAATGTAGATGAAGTGTCGATATGCACTGAACTTCATCAGGGGTCGGAACCTCTATAAGGTGTTCAGAGTCATGTGAGGCTCAGCTTCGATGGCTCTCTTTAGCTGGATGTAATATGTATGAAACACAACATTTGACTACCATTGTTTGTTCATATGACTTGAATACCAAAGGGTAGAGAACTTCGCAACAAACGGTTTGAACGGCTCTATGTCCAGGAAGGTGGCTCCTTCCAGCATCTCCTAGGCAATAAAGGCGATGAGGATCAGGAGCCAGCTAAAGTCAAATTCATAACCCTAATCCTGTGCTTCTCGACAGTGTAGTTCAAACTGGTTAACTAGGTACTTCGCCCAGTTCATCTGTAGGCCTTCCATGCACTTCCCTACGAGGTCAACGACAAAGCCGATGACCTGCGTAGGTTGGTTCTTCCTTACTAAATTTTCAGCTATCAGTTGACATGCTAGGCGCACTGCGCCACTTTGGATGGAAGCTACCTTGTAGCCTCATGTCCCTTTCTCAACATCGTCATATGTATCCTTGATCTTCTGTGTCAGTGCGCGATCTGTGGCTTTTCCTGGGTAGAAATCCTGCAGGTCAGGTCCTTGCATACTCAGTCCTGTGATCCTGTGGATCATCATCGGATCAACTGTAATACGGTGATCTAGCCATAGGTAGCCGCCGTGGTAACATGACAGTAGCATCTTGACATAGGCATTGACTTATTGGTGTATACCGAAGTGTGGGATCTTCATGACATTCAACAAAGTGGATTGCGCGAGGTTCATCGTCCACGGTTGGGGAATTATCTTTGAATTCTTCCCCTTTGTTATGGTTAGGTAGTTATACGGGGTGAGCATACCATAGATCTTGCAATCTCCAAGGTTGAAGTTGATGAAATTCAATGTTGCAATCTTGTCCTGGTTTGCTCAAACTGCTTGTATCCCCTTCAGGAGGTACGCAGTGACTATGGTGTACTCGAAATCTCTTGGCACACTATCACAATTCACTGCACCAGCCAGAGGCGGGATGTAATCTAGCAATATGGTTTGAATCAGCTTCGCATTTCCTAGGTCGTCTTTGTGCTTGGTTCTCTTTTTCGGTGATGGTCGGGATGGTCCAACTCCGCGAGCAGTCGACGAAGAGGATTGCACTGTTCTCGTCGATGAAGCTTGTACACCTGTAGACATCGACATTACTCTTTTAGTCATGAGGTCAATGAGAACTTCTTCGACAACTTTCTTTGCAGTGCTGAATTTGTCTGACATACAAGATCGGGGTTGGAAATCTAGGGTTCAAGGAGTAACTTAGACACTGCAATGTGATAGAGGGAAAAAGCGCAATGATCACTGTGCAAAATCAATGATTCTGCGGGCTCAGATTTCACGATTAGCAAAAGTGTTCTCAGTGCATGGCACGACGGGATAAATAGATAACTTGGCAACGAATCTCTTGCAATGGGTGAGAAGCCTTCATTAACTCTGTTCTACCCGTTATAGCGCGGTCCAACGATCTAGTGGTGAACCATAAATGTCTTTCTACTCGTTCGAGGGGTCGGCCTAATGGTTACACTGTTTCAAACAACTATATTGCTTCACCCTGGCGAAGTGCCATGTGACGTTGTTCTGTCATCCCGACAAAGTTCCAATTTTGCAAATTTTCTTTCTGCGAAGTTCCCTCTAGAACCTTCTGTAACTTTTTGATCTTAGCTCTTAGCTTTTTGGCCTTATTTCCAGTGAGCTTCATCTCGGTATTCATTTTTCCATTCTGATTATTATCTTCTTTTGGCATAGTTACTTCACACTGTTGAGATTCTTTCTTAAGATTCAATGGTAATACTTCTTCTATATCTCGAATAGGTACTTCAATCTTCTGTGGGTCTTTTAGTGTTCTTGCAACTTCGACATCCGAGTCTCTAGTTTTAAATAGCTTCAATCTGTTCTCTTGTTCTTCAATCAAGTTTGTGATCCTTCTAGTCATGAATTCCTTTGACTCTTGCTTCTTCTGCTCTAAGACTTCTTCTTCTTCCTTCCTTCTTCTCAATAAATTTAACGATCTCGAAATCCTCCTCTGTCGGAGTCCCATTGGCATTCATAGATATCTGGGTGAGCTTTCCACATAGGTTTATCGGCTTTCATCTAAATATCCCTATTCCTCCCAATGAAGGAGTCATAGCAGACTTCCCTAAAAGTTCCCAAGTTCTTTTTGTCATGATATTCACATGTGTTTCCTCATCTAGAACACAGTCAATGTCGAAGTCTCTTATTCTTGCTTCTATGCATGCTTTTCCTTTGAAGATCTCTGATAAGTTGTCATGTCGGTGGTCATTCAAGGTTTCTTTCATCTGTAGTAATACTTTCTCTGATTCTTTATGGGGTTATGCCATAATTGTAGTTTTTGGATCTGCCTTAGGGTTTTCTTGTCTTATGTTCATTCCTTCAAGCTTAGCAATCATTCTAGGGCAATCCAATACTTCATGGTCCATATCTTTACAACAAAGACAACTAGGTCTTTTCCCAAGGAATTCCTTAGCAAGATGTCCCAGTCTTCTGCAACTGTAAAAGAGGGTTAATCCTCTTTTTCTTTTAAATGATCCCCAACCTTTCCTGTACTATGCGCTAGGATCATAGTAACTAACCAGCAAACATTTCTTTCTAGGATCCTGCATCCACTTGTTAGTCCAAACATTCTTTCTATGCATAGGTATAACATATCTTTCACTATTATTATCAGATCTACTCATATCAAACCTTCTTTCATGTATTACTACCCTAGTTTTCAAGCTAGGACAGAATCTATCAAAAATATCTAGATCCATACTGTTGAAACAAAAATTTCCACTTATCTTACTTCTACAGAGCACAAAGGTTTCAGATCTAGAACTTTTCACTATGCTTACCTTTATCAGAGCACAGAGTTTCCAAATCTTACTTCTTTTCTTTAGATCTGACCTCTTTTCTTGGCACAGAGCTTCATAGGTCAAGTAGAATGATGTACACTAGGGAAATAGATCTACGCAATGAGATTTCACAGTTTCAGGTCAGATATTTGCACAAAGATTCTTCTTCCTCAGTTCCCAGCAATCACAGTTTCAGGTCAGATCTTTGCACGAAGCTTCTTCTTCCTCAGTTCTCAGCAATCACAGTTTCAGGTCCTGACAATGGAACCATTTGTGGGCACAAGGGCAAACCTAGGGTTCAACGCTACAATAGCACACCAACAAAACCCTAATTACTGACCCTTTCAACAACACCTGTGAAGCAGATGAAGTCTCACCCAAGGTAGAGGCAGTGGTGGTTGCAGGACTCAAGTGTCTGCAACCTTAGTTGGGACATAGATATTTGATTGTAATACTTAACAGAGCACTTAGCACCAACAGTTCATCAATATTTAACCACTATCTACTCCGCAGATAAAACAGAACATCGCATCATTCATCCAGATCTAATGTATCTAAGCACTTATCATAGAGAGGTAGATTAGATCTAGCAGATTCAAGCACTAAGCACATTCACATAGGTCAGATCTAACATCCATATACATCGTTAGCACAAAGCATAAGCAGATCTATCTATATATATCAAAGCACTTAGCATGTAAAGACAAAAACACATCAATACATCACACAAAGCATAGCAACATAGCATGTACGTGGTTCACCCCCACCCTAGGGCTACATCCACCAACTCTGAATCTCTTTCTTTATTATCTTTGTCAAGCTTCTTACGGGCACATAACATCAAAATCCTACTCCGCGGAATACAAGAAATATGCACGCACTCTGCCAGATCCTCCTTCTTTGAGCTAGGGTACAACACCAAGCCTTCTTACAATTACTTGCACGTAGCTCTGTAAGTCTCACACAGTGTGCACAGAGAAAGTACTTAGCACATACCACTCTTACAATCCCTTGATCACACGGGTCAGATCTCTGGCACTTAGCACTACTTACCACTTCCACACTTATTACATCGCCTAGTCTTCTATATATACATTACAAAAGTGGGCCTAAGCATGGGTAAACCCATGGGCCGACATTCCCATACTCGTTACATAATCCCAAAACCCAAAAATCCCTAAAAAGGGGCCAAGATCCCACAATATCTGCTTCGTCTTGTGCTCCACCTTCGACAGCCTGTCGAAGTCCAAAAAATAGATCAAACCTGACCAAGAATCCACAAAACTTGGTCAAGGGCCAACACGCCCCCAACACTCACCTGTGACTCGTCCCGAGTTACTCTGGTCTGGGTAGTTCTGCTTAGAAAGCCTCAAGCTTGGCTCAAGCTGCTTGGACTTGTTTTTGTGCCATGACCTTCTGTTCAACAAACTTTTGGATGACTGCGTCATTGACAGGTCCCTCTAGGCATTGTTAGCTGCGGTGACATCCTGCTCCAGTTCTGCTCCTCGACCTTCGACCTCTGTGAACAATTGGTAAGCCTTATATTGTATAGGTTGGAGCCTCTGAGTTACTTCCATAACTCTTCTCTGGATAGTGTGGATATGTTGTTGGGTGGTGTGTTTCTCTTAGGATCGCTTCATTCTTTCCACAGCTGACAGGGGCTTCAATTGTGCCTGTATTGTCTCTGATCGAGTCATGTGAGGCTCAGCTTCGATGGCTCTCTTTAGCTGGATGTAATATGTATGAAACACAACATTTGACTACCATTGTTTGTTCATATCACATGAATACAAAAGGGTAGAGAACTTCGCAACAAGCGGTTCGAATGACTCTATGTCCAGGAAGGTGGCTCCTTCTAGCATCTCCAAGACAATAAAGGTGATTAGGATCAGGAGCCAGCTAAATTCAAATTCATAACCCTTATCCTGTGCTTCTCGGCAGTCTAGTTCAAACTGGTTAACTAGGTACTTTGCCCAAGTCATTTGTAGGCCTTCCACACACTTCCCTGCGAGGTCAACGACAAAGTCGATGACCTGCGTAGGTTGGTTCTTCCTTACTAAATTTTCAGCTATTAGTTGACATGCTAGGCGCACTGTGCCACTTTGGATGGAAGCTACCTTGTAGCCTCATGTCCCTTTCTCAACATCGTCGTATGTATCCTTGATCTTCTGTGCCAGTGCACGATCTGTGGCTTTTCCTGGGTAGAAATCCTGCAGGTCAGGTCCTTGCATACTCAGTCCTGTGATCCTGTGGATCAACATCGGATCAACTATAATACGACGGTCTAGCCATAGGTAGCTGCCGTGGTAACATGACAATAGCATCTTGACATAGGCATTGACTTATTGGTGTATACCGAAGTGTGGGATCTTCATGACATTCAACAAAGTGGATTGCGCGAGGTTCATCGTCCACGGTTGGGGAATTATCTTTGAATTCTTCCCCTTTGTTCTGGTTAGGTAGTTATACGGGGTGAGCATACCATAGATCTTGCGATCTCCGAGGTTGAATTCATTGAACTTCAATGTTGCAATCTTGTCCTGGTCTGCTCAAACTGTGTGTATCCCCTTTAGGAGGTATGCAGTGACTATGGTGTACTCGAAATCTCTTGGCACACTATCACAATTCACTGCACCAGCCAGAGGTAGGATGTAATCTATCAATATGGTTTGAATCAACTTCGCATTTGCTAGGTCGTCTTTGTGCTTGGTTCTCTTTTTCGGTGATGGTCGGGATGGTCCGGTTCCGCGAGCAGTCGACGGAGAGGATTGCACTATTCTCGTCGATGAAGCTTGTACACCTGCAGACATCGACATTACTCTTTTAGTCATGAGGTCAATGAGAACTTCTTCGACAACTTTCTTTGCAGCGCTGAACTCGTCTGACATACAAGCTCAGGGTTGGAAATCTCGGGTTCGAGGAGTAACTTAGACACTGCAATGGGATAGAGGGCAAAAGCGCAATGATCACTGTGCAAAATCAATAATTCTGCGGGCTCAGATTTCACGGTTAGAAAAAGTGTTCTCGGTGCATGGCGCGACAGGATAGATAGATAACTTGGCAACAGATCTCTTGCAACGGGTGAGAAGCCTTCATTAACTCTATTCTATCCATTATGGCGCGGTCCAACGATCTAGTGGCGAACCATAAATGCCTTTCTACCCGTTCGGGGGGTCGGCCTAATGGTTATACTGTTTCCAACAACTATATTTCTTCGCCCTGGCGAAGTTCCATGTGACGTTCTTCTATTATCCCGACAGAGTTCCAATTTTGCAAATTTTCTTTCTGCAAAGTTCCCTCTAGAACCTTCTATAACTTTTCGATCTTAGCTCTTAGATTTTTGGCCTTATTTCTAGTGAGCTTCATCTCGGTATTCCTTTTTCCATTCTGATTCTTATCTTCTTTTGGCATAGTTACTTCACATTGTTGAGATTCTTTCTTAAGATTCAAGGGTAATACTTATTCTATATCTGGAATAGGTACTTCAATCTTCTGTGGGTCTTTTAGTATTCTTGCAACTTCGACATCCGAGTCTCTAGTTTTAAATAGCTTCAATCCGTTCTCTTGTTCTTCAGTCAAGTGTGCGATCCTTCTAGTCATGAATTCCTTTGACTCTTGCTTCTTCTTCTCTAAGAATTCTTCTTCTTCCTTCCTTCTTCTCAATAATTTTAATGATCTTGAAATCCTCCTCTGTCGGAGTCCCATTGGCATTCATAGATATCTAGGTGAGCTTTCCACATAGGTTTATCAGCTTTCCTCTAAATATCCATATTCCTCCCAATGAAGGAGTCATAGCAAGCTTCCCTAAAAGTTCTCAAGTTCTTTTTGTCATGATATTCACCTGTGTTTCCTCATCTAGAACACAGTCAATGTCGAAGTCTCTTATTCTTGCTTCTATGCATGCTTTTCCTTTGAAGATCTCTGATAAGCTGTCATGTCGATGGTCATTCAAGGTTTCTTTCATCTGTAGTAATACTTTCTCTGATTCTTGATGGGGTTATGCCATAATTATAGTTTTTGGATCTGCCTTAGGGTTTTCTTGTCTTATGTTCATTCCTTCAAGCTTAGCAGTCATTCTAGGGCAATCCAATACTTCATGGTCCATATCTTTACAACAAAGACAACTAGGACTTTTCCCAGGGCATTCCTTAGCAAGATGTCCCGGTCTTCTGCAACTGTAAAAGAGGGTTAATCCTCTCTTTCTTTTAAATGATCCCCAACCTTTCCTGTACTGCGCACTAGGATCATAGTAGCTAACCTGCAAACATTTCTTTCTAGGATCCTGCATCCACTTGTTAGTCCAAACATTCTTTCTATGCATAGGTATAACATATCTTTCACTATTATTATCAGATCTACTCATATCAAACCTTCTTTCATCTATTACTGCCCTAGTTTTCAAGCTAGGACAGAATCTATCAAAAATATCTAGATCCATACTGTTGAAACAAAATTTTTCACTTATCTTACTTCTACAGAGCACAAAGCTTTCAGATCTAGAACTTTTCACTATGCCTACCTTTATCAGAGCACAAAGTTTCCAAATCTTACTTCTTTTCTTTAGATCTGACCTCATTTCTTGGCACGGAGCTTCACAAGTCAAGTAGAATGATGTGCACTAGGGAAATAGATCTACGCACGGAGCTTTCACAGTTTCAGGTCGGATCTTTGCACAAAGATTCTTCTTCCTCAGTTCCCAGCAATCACAGTTTCAAGTCAGATCTTTGCACGAAGCTTCTTCTTCCTCATTTCTCAGCAATCACAGTTTCAGGTCCTAACAATGGAACCATTTGTTGGCATAAGGGCAGACCTAGGGTTCAACACTACAACATCGCACCAACAAAACCCTAATTACCAGCCCTTTCAACAACACCTGCAAAGCAGATGAAATCTCACCCAAGGTAGAGGCAGGGGTGGTTGCAGGACTCAAGTGTCTACAACCTTAGTTGGGACATAGATCTGTGATTGTAATACTTAACAGAGCACTTAGCACCGACAGTTCATCAATATTTAACCACTATCTACTCCGCAGATAAAACAGAACATTGCATCATTCATCCAGATCTGATGTATCTAAGCACTTATCATAGAGAGGTAGATTAGATCTAGCAGATTCAAGCACTAAGCACATTCACATAGGTCAGATCTAACATCCATATACATCGTTAGCATAAAGCATAAGCAGATCTCTCTATATATATCAAAGCACTTAGCATGTAAAGACATAAACACATCAATACATCGCACAAAGCATAGCAACATAGCATGTATGTGGTTCACCCCCACCCTAGGGCTACATCCACCAAATCTGAATCTCTTTCTTTATTATCTTTGTCAAGCTTCTTACAGGCACATAGCATCAAAATCCTACTCCGCGAAAGACAGGAGATATGCACGCACTCTGCTAGATCCTCCTTCTTTGAGCTAGGGTACAACACCAAGCCTTCTTACAATTACTTGCTCGTAGATCTGCAAGTCTCACACAGTATGCACAGAGCAAGTACTTAGCACTTACCACTCTTACAATCCCTTGATCATACAAATCAAATCTCTGGTACGTAGCACTACTTACCACTTCCACACTTATTACATCGCCTAGTCTTCTATATATACATTACAAAATTGGGCCTAAGCATGGGTAAACCCATGGGCTGACATTCCCATACCCGTTACATAATCCCAAAACCCAAAAATCCTTAAAAATTGGTCGAGATCCCGCGATCTCTGCTTCGTCTTTCGCTTCGCCTTCGACAGCTTGTTGAAGTCCCAAAAATAGTTCAAATATGACCAAGAATCCACAAAACTTGGTCAAGGGCCAACAATGATGAGATTATGTATTTGTATTATTCCACAACCTTATCCACTTGCTTATGTTCTGTGGATAGGTTGGCCATGGAGGCCATGGATGTGGTTGCAACCTTTCACTCACTCTGAGAGAGACTCAGGAAGAAGACAAACTTATTGGTTTGAGAAATGACCTTTCCTGCATTGCTTAGCAGAGATCAAGGAAATAACACTAGGTGGGACTACCTCGAGTATCCTCTACAATTTTATGTTCAAAGTAATAATAACACTGCGAGGCCTAGACTCATATACAACATGACATTTCCATAAATAAGGTTGGCCGAAAAGAACATCACAAACTTCAAGGGGAGAAACATCACATAATACCTCATCTTTGAATGATTTGACGTCGTACGACAAGCGACACTTTTGGCTAACGTGAAGATCACTTCCTTGGAGGAGCCATCCGATTGTGTAGGGTTGTGGGTGCGGCGTTGTCAGCAAGGCTAGCCGCTTGACTACCTCTGCTGAGATGAGATTCTTTTGGCTACCTCTATCAACAATGAATTGCAACGGAGTTCCTTTCACCCACATTTGTGAATGAAAGAGGCACTCACCTTCCTCTGGATCATCAGGTTCACCGAGCTGGATCTTAGTGGTAGCAGCGGTGGCACTAGGTTCTGCGTCAATGATCTTCTCCTCTTTTCTAGTTCTGAATCAGAGTCAGAGCCTGCATATGATTCAGAGGCTTTCACCTCAGCCACTAATGATTGACTTTAACAACAATCAACAGTGTTATTCTAGGGGCTCTTATGGAAGTCGCACCACTTCCCAACATCCTTCTTTGTCTTTCCATTGTCCTTCTTTGCTTGTGGCTTGGACTGGTTGTCCTGAGGTTGCCCATATTTTTTCTATTCTTTGTTCTATGGGTTGGGGCTGCCCTTGCCCTACTTTTGCTATGAGGGGTTCTCAGACCCAAACTGTCGCGTCTTTTTTTTAAGCTTCTGCTTGATTTTGATGACATATCGATAGACCGTGCCCAAGGATGAGATGTCCAAAAATTCCATTTTTGTCTAGATGTATCTATGCAGACCACCACAGTACTTGAGCACCAGATGTCTCTTAGAATATTTGATACCCAGCTTGGTGCACAAGGTATGGAAGACATTGGTGAACTCTGGCACTGTTTGGTCTCTTTCCTA
The DNA here is from genome assembly GCA_010110895.2 of Picea sitchensis. NCBI lineage: Eukaryota > Viridiplantae > Streptophyta > Pinopsida > Pinales > Pinaceae > Picea > Picea sitchensis. Next base: position 7,099 of record SNQJ01S0125851.1, on the reverse strand, counting down.
CCACAGTGTGGTCCATATTGTATACAAGTCGTCATAACTTCCAACAAGTTAGTATTGTTCCTTAATAGAATCCCTGAAGGAACCCCAAGTGGGTGCAATTGCAAATAATGTGGATCCCTCTACTTCCTTTTTCTCACAGAAATTTTCCCACCAATCTTTGACATGGGGGACGATCTTGAGGAGCGTAAATGTAATATTGTATCTATCGAAAAAGTTATGGAAAAAAAATACCCTGCTATAAGGTTTAACCATTTATCTACGACATCTGCATCTATTTGCCCTTACAATATAGGAATATAAAAATTTATTTGTACCTTGAAGGGGGTGGCACCTCCGCTTGAGGTGGATGCATCGCTTTTCGACAGTCGTCGAAGGATTTGTGCAAAGTTGTCCATCATCTCATTCCTCTGTCACTCGAGGGCTTCCTCGAGCAACAATTTGAAAGGATCTCATGTCCCATCGTATTTATTTTCACCCACCATGGACGGTTTCTTGGGCGTGTGAGAGCAGTTGTCCTCAAGAGAAACAAGCTTGAGACCCAACTCTCTATACCCTGACTGTGTCGGGGACATGCACTAAAAAACGACAAGGAGCAGACCGCTCTGATACCACTGATCCAGATTTATGAGAGGAATGAAATGAAAACACATAATTATAATATTAACACAAAGGAATAGTGAATAATAACATATATACAATAAAACTTGACTTCTATTAAATAATAAATATGTTGAAACTGTAAAATGTAGACTGAAAACAAGCTTGCTAGAATGGTGGCAGCTTATCTCTGAGAAGAGATGTGACGGCTACGCTCATTCGCAAGAACATGAGTACAATGAGGCTCTGAAGGAATTTTTACAATAAACATGAATGCCAAAACCCTAGACGTCCAAAAAAATAACCCTAGGAGATGAAACGCCAAAAGTCATGTGGGCCCCGTTGGGGTAAGTTAGTACATCAATTTCCCGGGGTCGTAAATTTTGCATACGATCTCCGTTTAGGGCGCATGATATCTCGTTGGAAAGGTATTGACAAGGAGATTCATTTCATAGGCTGAATCATAGCCTTCAACTAACATTAAAGTTCCCGGTTGTGAAAAAATGTCGTTTAGGTCCTCAAAATGGCCTCGGAAGTTTGGGACCCGAAAAACTGCTAAAAATAGTAAGTTGCCAAAAAATTGTTTTGAGCCAGTTGGAATAGGTGGGTGGCCATTGAGATCCTCCTAGATCATCCACAAAATAATAAATCATTATCGCATAAAGAACTTTAGAGGGTTTTTTCTTTTGTTTAATGCCCTTGGAAGGTATTGATTTTGCATCAGTTCCACTACTTATACCATGTACATGATTTGCATTAGAACTTACTAAATTAATAGTTTGATTGTGATGAGTCTAAAATTAATATTTAATTCTACCTTATGGCATTTCCTGTCACATGAAGTAGTCTTGCTCACCGGAATTGAGACTTGAAATTTAGAGGTAGGGTAAATAAATATGTTTAATTGATTCTCTATCCTTGTATATATAAAGTTACATGAACTGCCACTATCTATAAGTAATGCCAATTTAGTTTTCTTGACATATCCAAAGAAATTAAGAGTTTGGGGTTGAGAAATACTCGTCATTGTGGCCACAAAGAGTGTTGGAGTATCGTCATCTTTCTGAATGCTGGATTCATTGGAGTCTGTTTATGTGTCAGAAGATACGTCCCTAGCCTCTTCATCACCATCACTGTCATTTTTGTTATTATTGTCTTCTTTTTTCACATAGGTAGAATTTTGTTTCCATACATTTATGTCCAAGAGTCCAATTTAGAGCATTGCATCTAAAACATCGACTTTTATCCTTCTTTGCAAATGATGTTGAGATCCTTTGGTGAGGAGGAATATCCTTTGAACTTGATTCTGCTTCAATGAGTTTGGTTTTTTGGCAATTTGATTTAACATCTTTGATATCTAGTGCTTTAATTTTATTATGTATGTTCAGTTTCAACCCAATTACGGCAACTTGTAGAAGGCGCTTATCAGATACATCATTGATGTGAGTTTCGTATACATGGATCTTATTAAAAAATTCATCCAATGTCCCTATTTTTTGCAAGCGAGTGAGCTTGGTGAAGAGTTCGTCTTCTTCTATATCCTAAAATCGTTTGAAAAAAATCTTCTTGAAGGTGACCCAATTTCTCACCAATCCTCCCCGACATTTAGAGTCCCACCATAGGAACCTGTCACAAGCTATTTTCTCCAGGTACATCAATGCAATGTTGATTTTTTCATCATCATCACTTACATGGTGCATAGAGAAATAGTTCTCAACTTTATTGATCCATCTTGTGTCCTCTCAGTTGTCCTTGCCATCAAAGTTCAATATATCTAGTTTTACCTTATGTATAACATTATTGAACGAATTCATATTCGATGAATACTATGGTTGCAAGGATGATATGGGGCTACTCACTCCCTTTCTTGCATTTTTTAAGGTTTCGTGTTCGTATTTGAATGCAAGAAGTTCTTCATATTTTTTGTTGGAATCTTGTAATAACTTTCCACAAATCCTTGTAATTTTTCTTTCAAGCTCAACGTTTGATTTTTTTGTTGACTCATTTCCTTCAGAAGGTCCACTAGATTTCATATCGGCTTTTATTGTATTCATTATTGATGGCTACTGGATGTATTAATTGGGGTGAAGAGTTGAGATGTGACAGGTAAAATAAATATTATTTTTTCCCTTGGTAAAAATTTTCACCTTTGTAAAAAAGTTGCCATTGTAAAACAAATTATCTCTACAATTTGTTTATATATATATATATATATATATATATATATAGTAAGGAATACCATTGTCTAATGGTTTACCAAAACCATGGGCCTGTAAACCACCAACAGTAAAATCGAAATTTACTCTTCCTTTGTCTTTTTATTTCTTTTCTTTATCATGTCTTTCCAATACCATGGATTTTTGAAACCATGAACTCTTATACCAATTTTGGAAGACAACTATTCCAAATAAACAATATATTTTATAAATGCTTAAATGATCATATATATATATAAGAGAATAAAAGGGTTGCAACCCTACGAATGGATAATAAAAGACCATATGACTCATTACACTATAGCAACTCCTCATGAGCTCTCATCATCCTTTCATTATATTCTTTATAGCTCCACACTTCTTTTTGCAAGCTTCTCATAGTCTCAGTCGTCTCTATAGGCTCCACTCTGCCCCTACGTCTATTGGATTCAGTCTCTGCATTTACCACACTGACATGTAGACATCTGACCTCCTCCTCATGGTTGTAATACCCTTGGGCATCCTCCATATCTCTATTTCTCGTCTAGGAACCAAATATACTTTCTTGTACCTCTAATTTTGCAAGAAATGTGCATGCAACAACTATTGTTAGAGTTATGCATTGTATAAAATATTTCATAAATTAGATTACATGTCATCCTTTCAATTGAATTTATGAGGAGTATGGATGCATTCAAATCTTATTCTGATTATTTATATACACTCTCCTTTGAATCAACTTTCCAATGAGTGTACTCATGCCTCATTCTAAGTTATGAATGAGAAGTTATAGGTTTCTTGGTTTTGCATTTTCTACTCATTTGTGCTCTGTTTTTACTGTTGCCATTTTTTTGAGAGACCATTTTCTACCACCTGTAGAAAAAAATCCATCGTGCACCAGATTTTTTTTTATATCATGCACATAAAGAATTTATTATTATGAACACACAACAACTTTGATATTCATTATCTGATGCTCCGGTCAAATTTTGTGTAAATATGGAATTGACAACTTTGTTCTTTTACACTTTCTTCGGATAGAATATTCATCCAAAACTAGTTATCTCCCAAATAAATAAATTTTTCCATATTTGGAATTTTGGGTCCGTTTTCCTCCCCCGAAGATTTAAAAAATCCTCAAAATGCGCCCATAAATAATGGATTTTTCACTATTTCAAAATCCCCACACTAACCCTTTTTGTATTATACCAAGAGCCCAAATGGGTATCTCCATGCCTTCTTTTTGAGATCCATATAAATTTTTCACCTTCATTCGGGCCTTGGTTACTAGGCATGACCCTGATCTTCAAAAGTCACTAATTTGTGTTTTTTGAAAATCTTAAGCAAAATTAGGCAGTGGCCCTCACTATCATTCTTGTATCCCTCATCACTATGGATAAACCCCTAGAATTTCATCTGATTTTGAGTTGAAACACTCTTGTTATGGCCAAAACAAGTTTTTGGCTCCATATTTGTTTTTGTAAAAGGTCTATTTTTGTTGATGTGGAAACTTGGGTGACATGGCATAGCACATGGTTGATGATGTCTGCATGTCATCCCCTGATTTATCCATGTCATCACTTCTTTTCTTCCATCAACGATCAACTCATTCTTTACATCATGATAAGGATACCTTTGTCGAATTCGGTCGATCCCTGATCATCGACGACCAACCATTTTCCTTGACAACTGACTTGCAAGACTTCACCGAAATTGCCAACATGATCATTGGTGATCCACAATCGACATTTCCTTCAGAAGAACTATCTCTGTTGAAATTGTTGAACCTCAAAATCTCCATCAATGATCGAAGATTCTCTGGTTGACGTGGCATGACACGTGGATGCCGATGTAGCATGACATGTGGATGTTGACATAGCATGACACATGGATTTTGACGTGGCATGACGCATGGACATGTCGATGCTAACATGGAATGACACATGTACGTTGGCGTGGAATGACACATGGATGTTGATGTGGCATGACACATGGATGATAACGTGGTATGACACATCATCCTCCTCTTTTCCTTCATCGATGATCGATGATTTTCTTTAGAAAACCAATTTATCCTCGATTTCACCGAACCTTGATCCTTCCATCGACGATCGACTATTTATCTCGGTGAATTAAACTTGTTCACAAATTTTGTCGAACCCTGATCACTCCATCGATATTTTCTCTTGGCGAGCTAAACTTGTTCAAGAATTTCTCCGAACCCCAATCGCTCCATCAATGATCGACGATTCTTCTTGGCAAACTAAACTTGTTCATGAATTTCGCTGAACCCCAATCTCTCCATCGACGATTGATGATTTTCAGAAAATTTTCTTTATAAGATTTTGACAATTGGAAAAATTCATTTCTCATTGTCAAACTCATTTAACTTAGAAATTTTTGACCAATTTTGCAATGGATTTGGACCGTTAATCTCAAGATCAAAATAGATCTCATTCGTTGATCTGTTAAACTTTTCCAAACTTCTCCAATCCTGTAAAAGAATATCTATTGTTGATCTTTAATGTATAAATGATCTGGGCCATCGATTTTCCAAAATATCTAGTCACCATTAAAATGGAAAATTTGACCTCTCGGGCCAAATTTAACTCAGCAACCTGCAGATCGATGCAATTAATCATCTCCTCAACCATTCTGAGTGCAATTTTGACTAGAATTTTATTAGAAAATTGGGGATTTCTCTTCAGTTTCACAAATTTCCCCAAATATTTCATAGATGAAACTATACAACATCAAATTTACCAAATATGCACTAGTATTTGGCCCATACGGGTTTGGTGTTGAACCTGAAGCTCTGCTACCACTCTGTAGTCTTCCCCGCTACTAAACCCATAATTTTTTTCTGATGCCATTAATTTAAATGCAATGCATCATGCTAAAAATGCACATAAATCTAAAATCGTTAGTTTAAACATGAATGCAGCTAAATTAACATTCACACAACTGCATACAATGTCTTGAAACTCAGAGTAAGCCCAAAAATATTAATTCCATAATTAAATGCAAGCATTGATGATTCATGTGCATTTAACAACATTATGAATTCATAAAATTATACCAATAGACAATAACATATAATTTACTCGAGAATATAATATATGCACAATAAGTAAAACTCATAAATAATAACAGTATAACAAAGATTGTTCGACATTGGGTTCAATACTTCCCGTGAGTTTCACTACATGGGTTAACCCCCTCTCATGGATCCTAACTCTGATGATTGTGGCAGAGATTAAGGCTAGCGGGTTTTGGTCTAACGATAATCGTAGTCCAACAAATGGTTTCAGAGTGACAAGTCTTGAGTTCGAAACTCGTCTGACAAATGTTAGGGGGACATTGTTGGAAATTGGGTTCAGTGCTTCTTGCAAGTTTCACAACATGGGTTAACCCCCTCTCATGGATCATATCTTCGGTGATTGTGGCAGAGACTAACACTTGCGGGTTTTGGTCTAATGACAATCGTAATCAACAAAGATAAACACTTATCTTTGATCAATGATGTGTAACCGAATGTAGGGGATGGGCGTTCCACCCAAATATCAATTTTATGCTCCAAACCTCAACAATAAATCACCCCCAAGCTAGGGATACAAATCCTTAAGAAAGGGTGTCTCTCCATTGTCCACTCACAGCCTGAATTTTACCCAAAACAAATTGATTTTTCCTATTGCTATCCCAATCCTCCAACTCTGTTCCCCTCAACCTACACAACCCAAGGAATGGGATCCCCCTTCACTTCACACAGCCCCTTGGACCTTTCAAATTCCCTCCAGGGCTCCAACATAGGTTGACTAGGAATCTTTCTTGTTGTGGACTCCAGGGATGTTAGCTGCAAGGAAAAACTCATAGCAGCCAGCTCATTGTTGTAGGGTAAATTCTCTCACAAAATCTCACTCTACAGGACTAACAACACGTTTCTTCATGCATTTTCATCTCCAACAACTACCACACATGCCCACTATGGCTTCCTTCAAGATCCAACATTCTCCACTCCCTTGCTGTCGCAGAAACTTCATGCAAAAAATGCTCTCTTTTCCCATACAAATTTCATTTTTCCCCATGCAAGTTGACTCTCACACTCCCCAATGTTGATTGTACTCAGCCCCCATGCTCTCATAACAATGGGATGTGACTTTTCACACCCACCCTCTTACATGTGTTTAATGATTGGGCTTTGATACAATCAAGACGAAAATAAAATATTTATACATAATAATAATTTTAGAAAGTGGATAGTTTTTACAATCCTATTATAGTTACGTGAAGGTTAGCGGAGAGCTCTG
>SNQJ01S0125850.1:10465-36880 GCA_010110895.2 Picea sitchensis | reverse complement strand
TGATTATGAGGCTGGTGAGCCGAGACACAAATAGGCTAGTGCGCTTATCCATGTAAAGTGTAATCATACTCAAGTTATTAATATAATATTACAATGATATGCACAGATAGACTCAAGCAAAAATAGATGGGGGGATAATTCCACCCGAAAATGGAAAAGGGGGGACGAGACTTAAGTCTTAGGGAATATTTTATAATATTTCCAGAAAAGTGTAAGTTATGGATATTTATTTTATCCTAAGTTCCCGACGATAGGGAATGAGTCACCAAGTGGCTTAAATATACTTTTAAAAGTGACAAGTGTCGATTTTAAGGCATGCAATAGATGTTGCTGGCCTTAGTGTGTTTTTGGGGATAATTTTCATTATTCATTTTCTCATGAGCAGAAGGGGGTGGGTCGAGGAAAAAAGGACGACTATTACCTTATCTACAGTGAGAAGATGGTAAGGGGTTTTTCTGTACTGCAATCATAGTTTTTTTGTCGAAGAGGCGAGTTGTCAGGTCCGTGAGCAATCTCTCTGGGTGAGAGATTCACTATTGAAGAGGCGGGTTGTCAAGACTGTGAGCATACTCTCCAGGTGATATTTTTGTTGAGAATTGTTCCCTGTGCACTGGGCATTAGACACAAGGCTTAAATAATTCTTGTCCGATCTGCTGCTGGTAACCCTAGAAGGGAAGTGGGGAAACCGAGGGACTGATGAGTAGAGAAGGGGCACACTTCCTTGGGTGTGATAGGTGCATGGGGAATGAGAGACTATAGTCTAGTTAAAGCAGCGAACACCTTGGATTGAGCTATTTTGTTGAGAATCAGACCTTAGCCTGCCACTAGGAACCCATATTTTTTCGTTGGAGGAGTTAAGACCCAACTTGGGGGTGACATGTTGCTAAAGCTTATGAGCAACAAAGTCTATGGCTGGGAGGAACATCTTAGTTCTGCACGCAGTTGGTGAATTTCATAAAATATAAGTGTTCTTTATGTGCTTATTTATCTATGTTTGACATGGGTTAATTCTTGTATGTTGTCACATATAAGTAATTGCTGTTATTCTGTCTAATGCTGCTTGCACATGTAAGTGTGGTGTTGATAGTCATTTTTGTAGATGTTCATGAGTATGACAATTGTTGATAGTCTTTGTTGTTAAGTTAACCTTATGATTTTGGTTATGAGTCTTCAAGAAGAAGTTTGAATAGCCGTGTATGCAGAGAAAAATTTGTGAGCATCAGAGACTAGAGTTACTTGTGTGCATAGTGAAGCAGTCTGCGCGCATAAGCAGGAAAAATTTGTAATGATGCCAAAATGGTTGCGTGCATAGTAACACTATGTGTTAAGTGTGCTTGTGCGCAGTTGTATTGAGTTACTTCCACTGTGTTTTAAGTTACTTTAAAAATAAGAAAGCTAGTGTGGCACGACTCAACTTGAAATTGAACCCATTACTTCAAGTGATACCGCGCAGACTAATGTGTAGTATAGAATCCGCACGATGGATTTTTGGAGTAGCATTGTTTAGTAGTAATTTGGATGATGTTACAATATGGTTGATTTAGAACTATAGAAGTTGAGATTGTGTGACGTGGCCCAACCTGGGGTGGATGGGGACATTACATTCTGGTATCAAAGCAATTGGTTCAACAACGGAATTTTATGGGCTAGAGTTCAACAAGAAGTTGTCAAGCTATGGTTTCTACACTAAGCCTGCATGGGCCGAGTTTCTTCTTAAGGAAAAATTTGGACTAATAAGTGGTCGAGTTTGGAATTATAGCATGACCATGGTGCACCTAAAACTAAGAGTACACAAGTATGTGCACTAAATTCAGGACGTTGCGGGGTGCGGTGTTGGAACTGCGCAATAATCAATAGTGCATGGGTGTGTGCACTAAAGGTTTAGGTATGCGTGGAACACATTTTTGGTGCACGTGCATTACTGATACATGGTGTACAAGTTAAATATTGACATCACACATTGGTATGTGTTGAATACTAGTTTGCGCATGGGCTTTGGATGAAAGGGTTCTGACAAGATGATGCAGAGTTTTCATGAAGTTGTCTCATGAATTCACCTAAAAAATCTTGTTGTCTTCACATTTTGAAGAATTATTAGTGATTAGAGTAAGATAGAATCAATGCAGAAGGTCAAAAGCATGGAATATGCACAGAGGGATTACAATATTGATGATGAATTCATGGATTTGTATGTTGGTTTGTGTGCTGATGGTACATAATCCAAGGAGGAGCGCATGAACTTGGTAGAAACCATAAAGGGATTGAAAAAATATGTCCAAATATATAAAGATGATAATGAAATGATTATGAGAGCCAAGGAGCAACAAGATGCCTTCGATGTCAAATTGATGCAAATATTGGAAATAATAGAAAATAAAATCGATAAGGAGACAAATACAAGTGGGTCAGGCATCGTCCTCACTCACCAAGGCATTCATTTAGGAAAACATGCAGTAGTTCAAGTCCATCTCATGTCAGGAAACATAAGAGAAGGAATGGGGTGGATGATATATAGGGAGAAATGAATAAGATCAAGACTCATACCTTTGAAGGTGAGCACATGAAGGATGAATATGTGGAGACTTGGTTGCTGGGTATGAGGAAGTAATTCTAGCTGCATAATTATTCTACACAGAAAGAAGGGAGAATCACCATATATAAACTAAAAGGAAAGGCATCAATGTGGTGGGATCAGTTTTTGCAGGTGCAACATGTTGATGAGAAGAAGGTTAGTTGGAGGGAGTTCAAGAATTATTTCCAAAAGAAATACTTAACCAAGAGATACTATGAGAAGAAAATGAAGGAGTTTTTTGAACTCAAGCTTGGGAGTATGATGATAGATGAGTATGAAAGGAGATTCTTAGAGCTTCTGAAATACATTGCATTCATAAAGGATGGTCAAGTTAAAATTCAAAGGTACTCGAGTGCTTTTCCCTCATTTATCAGTAACAAGATACAATATGATGACCCCAAGACATTGGAGGAAACCATAAGGTGCACTAAGTGTATTTATGATCAACAAAGGGGGAGACTAAATTTCCAAAAGGCTTGGGAAGACAAGATGAAAAGCAAGGTAGAATAGAGGAAGAAGGGGGATAAGCCACCATTTTTCAAAAATACCACACAAGGACAACCAAATATCAAGGAGCCCAGAATGACGTAGACAATGGGCCAAAATCCATGGCAACAAAATATTCAATGTTGGGGTTGTGGCGGGGATCATATGCACAGATATTTCCCTCAAAGAGGTGATAAATAAAGGACCACGTACAATATACAACAAGCTACGACAACTGAGGACATGGGAATAAATGTACCTAGGATTTACACAACGCTAGATAACAAACAACATGAGTTTTAGTCGCACATGATTGAGGTGGAAGGTAAGATTAATGATCAACCCTTTGCTGTTTTAATTGACAAAGGAGATAATCATAGTTATATATATCCTAAAATGGTGGAAAGATTCCAATTGCCGAGAAACAATCTTAGAAAACCTTGGTTGGTGCAGTTAGCTACAAGAGAAAAAAATAAAATTAAAGATATGGTTAAGGCATGTCCAATGAAAATGAATGGATTGAACACACATGTTGATTTGAATATCTTACCTTTGGGCTTGTATGATTTCCTCATTGGTATGCATTGGTTGGACGAGCACCATGCTATCCTGGACTGTTACAATAAGGCATTTACTTTCTTGGATGAGGAAGGGAACTTGAGAATGATGTTGTAGGTATTGAGGGAGAATCATCTTTATGAAAAGATGAGCAATTGCTCATTTTACTAGAGGCAGATTCATTATTTGGGTCATATCATTTCCAAGGAAGGAATAGTTGCAGATCCAGAAAAGATAAAAGCCACTGAGGAATGGCTGACACCAAGAAATTTCGCAGAGGTGAGGTCCTTTATGGGACTGGTAGGTGATTACAAAATGTTTATTGAAGGATTCTCAAGGATTGTTCATGCAATTACATAATTTCAAAAGAAAGGTGCGTGATTTGAATGGACTCTGGATTGTGCAAGGAGTTTTTAGCACTTGAAGAGTTTATTGACAAGTGCATCAATTTTGAGAATTGTTGATTCAGATGCAAACTTCATTGTGTGCACAAATGCATGCAAGGAAGGGCTCCATGGAGTCCTTAGTCAAAATAGACATGTGGTGTGCTACGAATCAAGAAAGTTAAAAGAGCATGAAAGGATCTATGCTACTCACGACTTAGAATTGGATGCCATAGTGCATGCCTTGAAGATGTGGCAACACTATATTATGGGAAAAATATTTGAGCCGAGGACAAATCATAGTGGTCTGAAGTATCTATTTGGACAACCAATATTGAATGCCAGACAATGCAATTGGTTAGAATTCCTTAGTGAGTATGACTTTGACATAAAACATATCATAGGAAAAGAGAACAAGCTGGATGATGCACTTAGCAGGAGGGTGCATGAGATGCATGCTACAACCGTTAGCATGTACAAATTTGATTTGAGCGACAAAATTTTATAAGTTTCAAAATCAGATCAATGCTATGTGGACATAAATATGAATTTCCAATAAGGTATGTCAATTTTTTTTTGAAGGTTATAAGTTAAGAGAGGATGGAATCCTCATGTATAGGCGCAGAGTCTATGTGCCAAATAATCAAGAGTTGAAAAGTATGTTATTGTCAAGTATGCATAAGGTTCCTTATGAGGGACATCCAGGTTACTAGAATACAATTGTCATAGTTAATAAGCAACACTATTGGCCAGGTATGAAGAAATGATTTGTTGATTTTATTTCTAGATGTTTTGAATGCGAAAAGGTCAAGGCTGAGTACATACATAGAGCTGGTTTTCTACAACCTTTTCCAATTCCTGAGTGGAAGTGGGAAGTTGTGATCATGGATTTTATAACTAAGTTTCCTAGGACTGCTAAGAAATATGATTCTATTATGGTAGTGGTGGACAAGCTTACTAAAGCTGCCCATTTTATTCCAGTGAAGTCAACGCATAAGGAAACCAACATTGCTGAAATATACATGCGAGAAATTGCTAAGTTGCATGGTATACCTAAGACAATTGTGTCTGATAGAGATTCCAAGTTCACCTCTAACTTTTGGAAAGGGATATTCAAAGGATTTGGGATAAATCTAAATTTCAACATAGCATATCACCCCGAGTCAGATGGAAAAACAGAGAGGGTAAATCGAGTGATTGAAGACATGCTAAGGATGTATGTCATGGATAAACCATCAAAATGGGAAGACTACCTTCACTTGGTAGAGTTTGCTTACAACAATGGGTATCAAGCATATTTAAATATGAGCCCATTTGAGGCAATTTATGGTAGAAAGTGCAAAACGCCAGTGATTTGGGACAATCCAACATATCGTGCAGTGGTGGGGACATATCTGCTCCGAGAAATGGAAGAGAATATGATAAAGATAAGGAAGAATTTAAAGGCTTTCCAAGATAGGAAAAAAATATGCACAGATAAAGGAAGGACCCACAAAGATTTTAAATTGGGTGACCATGTGTTTTTTAAAGTAAAATCTAGACACATTTCCTTGAAGTTGGGGAATTGTTATAAGTTGGTAGTGCGCTACTGTGGACCATTTGAAATCCTAGAGAGGATTGGTCCTGTCACATATATGCTTTCATTGCGTACATCCTTGTGTATTCATAATTTTTTTCATGTGTCATTGATTAAAAAGTACGTACCTGATGCTAATCATATTATTGATTGGAATGTGATTCAGGTGGAGCTAGAAGGAAATTTTCAAGTGCGACCGCTTTTCATATTGGATCGAAAAATCAAGTAGCTCAAGAATCGAGGCATGAAGTTGGAAAAGGTCCAATGGACCTGGTATGGTTGTAATGATGAAACTTGGGAGCACGATGATGCTATGCAGGTAGAGTATCCACATCTTTTTGTATATTTTTGAAATTTTGTATGTACATGTGTATATGATGCACTGAGGACAATGCATAAATAAGGGGGAGGGGAATGTAATGTTCTTGATATGGATCCATTGTAACTGTACATATAGGTTGGTGAGACATTGGTACCAAATGTAAGTGTAAATGTACATATAGGCTGGTGAGCCATTGGCACTAAGCTTTGGTGTTACATGCACCTGAGTAGTGCGCAGAGAATTGCTATCAAAGATAGGGTGCACACATTTCATAGTGTTTCACCCACCTAGGTAAGTGTGTGCGGTTGCAAATCAAAGAAAGGGTGCACACATTTCACAGTGTTGCGCACACTTGGGTAAGTGTGCGGGAATGACTTGGGAGTGCGCACCAAGATGAGTTATATATATGTATATATATGGATGTATATGTATTGAGGCCAGAGAGCCTGTGTGATTATGAGGCTGGTGATCCGAGATGAAAATAGGCTAGTGCGCCTATCCATGTAAAGTGTAATCATACTCAAGTTATTAATATAATATTACATTGTTGTGCACAAACATAATCAGATGAAAAGAGACGGGGGGCTAAATCCAATGGAAAAGGGAAAAGGGGGGGCGAGACTTAAGTATTGGGGATTATTTTATAATATTTCTGGAAAAGTGTAGGTTATGGATATTTGTTTTATCCCAAGTTACCGAAGATAGCGAACTAGTCACCAAGTGGATTAAAACTACTTTTGAAAGTGAAAAGTGTCGATTTTAAGGCATGCAACAGATATTGATGGAATTAGTGTGTTTTGGGGGACAAATTTCGTTATTCATTTTCTTATGAGCAGAAGAGGGTGGGTTGAGGAAAAAAGGACGACTATTACCTTATTTGTAGTTAGAAGTTGGTAAGGTTTTTTTCTGTACCATAATCATATTTTTTCTATTGAAGAGGTGGGTTTTCAGGCCTGTGAGCAATCTCTCTGGGTGAGATATTCACTATTGAAGAGGTAGGTTGTCAAGCCTATGAGCATGCTCTCTAGGTGAGAGTTTTGTTGAGAATTGTTCCCTTGTGTGCTGGGCATTCGATGCAAGGCTTGGAGACTTCCTATCCGACCTGTTACTGGTAACCTTGGAAGGGAAGTGGGGAAGCAGAGGGACTATTGAGTAGAGAAGGGGCACAATTCCTTGGGTGTGATAAGTGCGTGGGGGATGAGAGACTGTAGGCTAGTTGCAACAACAAGCACCTTGGAATGAGCAATTTTGTTGAGAATAATACCTTATCTTGTTAGTAGGAAACCTTTTTTCTTGTGGAGTTAAGCCCTAGCTTGGGGGTGACTTGTTGTTGAAAGCTCATGGGAAAAAAAGTCTATGGCTGAGAAGAGCGTTTGAGTTTTGCACGCAGTTGGTGACTTTCATAGAAGATAAGTGTTCTTTATCTGTTTGTGTAGTTTATTGTGTGTTTTTTTATCTATGTTTGACATGGATTAATTCTTGTATGTTGTTGCATATAAGTAATTGTTATTATTTTGTCTGATGATGCTTGTACGTGTAAGTTTGGTGTTGATAGTCATTTTTATAGTTATGTATGAGTATGACAATTGTCGATACTATTTCTTGTTAAGTTAACATTATGATTTTGGTTATGAGTATTCAAGAAAAGGTTTGAATATCCATGTGCATAGAGAAAACTCTGTGTGCATATGAGGATAGAGTTACTTATGTGCATAGGGAAACAATCTGTGTGCACAAGTAGGACAGATTGGTAATGAATCCAAAATGGGCGCGTACAGAATATTACTATGTGTTCATTGTGCTTGTGCGCAGTTGTATTGAGTTACTCCTGCTGTGTTTTAAGTTATTTTAAAAAGAAGAAATCTAGTGTGGTGCGACTCAACTTGAGGTTGAGCGCATTAATTCAAGTGATACTACATAGACTGATGTGTAGTATAGAATTCATTCGATGGATTTTTGGAGTAGCAATTTTCAGTAGTAATTTAGGTGATGTTATAGTATGGTTGATTCAAAGCTCCACAAGTTGAGATTGTGTGACATGGCCCAACCTAGAGTTTCTGGGGACGTTACAACCATCAAGAATAAATATCCATTGCCTAGTATTGATGATCTCTTTAACTAGCTTAGGGGAGCTATTGGCATAGGGGCAGACCCAGGGTTCAACGCTAAAAGAGCGTACCAACAAAACCCTAACTACCGGCCCTTTCGGCAGCACTTGTGAAGTAGATGAAGTCTCACCCAAGGTAGAGGTAGGGGTGGTTGCAGGACTCAAGTGTCTGCAATCTTAGTTGGGACACAGATATGTGATTATATCGCTTACAGAGCACTTAGCATCAATCATTCGTCAATATTCAACCCTTGTTATACTTCGCAGATAACACAGAGCATCACAACCTTCGCTTAGATCTAAGGTATCTTAGTACTTAACAACAGTAAAACAAATCAGATCCAGTAGACCAACACTAAGAATCTTCATACATATCAGATCTACTATTCATACAGATCTAATAAGAACAAAGCATAAACATATCTATCAAAGCACTTAGCAAAAGCAGAGATAAGCACATCAAGTCAAGGCACAAAGCTTAACACACAGATTTACGTGGTTCACCCCCAACCTGGGGCTACGTCCACCAACTCTTCTTCTTTATTATCATCAGCCAAGTGGTTACAAGCACAGAGCCACCAAACCGTACTGCGCACATGACATAAGATCTGCGCAACTCGCTAGATCCTTCTTCCTTGCGTTATAACACAAAGCCTTCTACAAATTCTTACAATAACTTGCACTCATCTTCTGCAAGTCTCATATAGGCACTAAGCTCTTACAGATATTACTTGCATTTAGAATACATCACATAGACATACTATTCAACTCCTCTCTTACATTGCCTATCCTTCTATTTATACATAAAAAATGGGCCTAAGCGTGGGTAAACCCACGGGCCGACATCCCTTTCCCATTACATATTCCCAAAATCCAAAAAGGGACCCAAAAGTGGGCCGAGATTCTGCAATCTCCGCTTCGTCTGACGCTCCATCTTCTACAAGCTGCCGAAGTCCCAAAAAATGGTCAAATATGACCAAGTTTTCCCAAAACTTGGTTAAGGGCCGACATCCCTTTCCCATTACATATTCCCAAAATCCAAAAAGGGACCCAAAAGTGGGCCGAGATTCTGCAATCTCCGCTTCGTCTGACGCTCCATCTTCGACAGGCTACCGAAGTCCCAAAAAATGGTCAAATATGACCAAGTTTTCCCAAAACTTGGTTAAGGGACAACATCCCCCCAACACTCACCTGTGACTAATCCTGAGTCACTCTGCTTTGAGTAATTCTGCCTTGAACGCCTCGAGCTTGGCTCGAGCTGCTTCGACCTACTGTAGTGCTACTACCTCTTGCTCAGTGAACTCCTGGATGAGTGCGTCATTGATTGGTCCTTCCATGTGCTATACTGCTGTACTCACAACCTGTTCAAGTTCTACTCCTTGGATTTCAACTTCAGTGAATAGTTGGCATGCCTTCTCTTGCACCGGTTGAAGTTTTTGAGAGACTTCCATCACTTTACTTTGAATCGTGTGGATCTGTTACTGGGTGGTGCGTTGCTTTGGAAACCTTTTCATCCTTTTGACTGGTGACAAGGCCTTTAGCTGTGCCTGTAACTTATTTGCGTGTTGCTTTTCTTCTTGGAGCTGCGACTCCAATGCTTGTAAATCTGGGTTCTCCGTGAGGTTTTCATATGTCTGAGCACTCCTAGATCTCAGCTTCTTGCATTCCAAAGAAATGGATTTCATTCTGCTAACTGTGCTGTGAGCAATTGCCTCTCTTAGGTCTCTGATTTATTGATGAGTCTCGGGCACAATGCGAATTTCCAGGTCTGCAATGCACCACTGAAGCTACTGGATCACTTCTTCAAGCTGTGCCACCTGCTGTGGAATTCGTTCTTCAGCTCTCACTTTTGACGGTCACAGAGCGAAGTGCTCTGTTGACTAGTTCCTTTACTTCTAGCTTCTCCGCGATCAACTGGTCCTGGCTCTGCTGTAGCTCTTCTTTCTCTTTGTCCCACTGTACTTGAAGAGAAAGTTTTTCTCATTCAACAGCACTGCATTGCTTGACAAGTACTCCCTGTACCTATGTCAAAGCCTAGATGGCTTGCATTGTCTCTTCTTGAGCTCGTCGAAGGCGAGCTTCAACTTTATCGGTGATCTGGTGTAATTGGGCTAGCTCATCTCTTGGTTCTACTGTTCCTGCTGTCAGAGGCGCAGTGGACACTGCGTGGCTAGACTGAAGTTCTTGCTGCACTCCTTGGAGTTCAATCTCGATACGATTATACATCTGCTTCTGCTTCACCTCTTGCTTCTCTAATACCTCCTGTGAAGCATCGTTCACAACTGCAATGATGAAATTAAAGTCATCCAATGTGAGGGTAGTCCACATCTTGGTTACAGGGGTTCTAGGTTTCTTCCGGGAGGAAGATTTTAGAGGCGAAACCTTCCTTTTCTTCGACAAGTCCTCTTCATCCATAGGCAGTGGTACTTCGCCTTTATGTTGTTCAATTTATGCGCCTTCTATCTCTTCGCCATCATCCTCTTCATCTGGTGTGATAGAGGCAGTCCTTACAAATGTGTTGTCTATATCCTGAGCTTCTATAGGCTTCTTCATCTTACTCGGTCTGGGTGTATCCTGCATGGATTTCGGGCTGTCTACATCGGACAACTTTGCAAGGTTGGATGGAATAAGCAGGTCCATCGACCATCCCTTAATGATCTCTTCTAAGTGTTCCTCTGTCAACTTGTAATATTATTGCAATTGTTGACTGTAATATGAATGATAGATTAGATAGTTTTTAGAGCATAGGAGGGAAAACAAATATAGACACCCTCATTCTTGTATTCATTGTATCATTAACACATTAGCATAGAAGAGAAGAAGAAGAGAGCTGCAGAGAGAGAGCTGTAGAAGAAGTCCATGTACAGGAGCTTTGGATTAATATATGAAGCTTTGAATCAGATTTCATGGTGTGATGATGTTTTCTGTCTTTACATGGTGAATGGTATGCTTACAGTTGTTTATTCTCTCTGTTCATGCATTTTATTGAATACTGTGTGTATGTATGATTTCATGTTGAATGTTTGAAGTCTGAGAGAGAGAGAATGAGTTTCAATTGTTTCTCATCTTGAGTGAGAAAAGTTCCTGCAAGGAGTGCAGTGAAATGTCTGCAAGGAGTGTGTTGACGAAGGTTTAGAGTTTATCTCTGAAAGCTCAGGAGGGATACCGTTGTTCTCATTTCAATAGAAGTGAAAGTGAGGCACAGAAGCTGTGCAAGGTGTGCGCAAGATGGTTGAAATCTTAGGACTTATCAACTAAGGGAAGGGTTTGAGGACTGCTGTTGCAGAGAGTGCACAGAGTCGAGAGGTTGAATACCCAGAAGTATTCAAATGGTTGCCGCAATGATTGTGTGCCAGAGTTCTTTCAAGACTTGGAGTCACCAGAGAAAGTTCAGGAGGGTTAACGCCATCAAATTGTTCAAAGGAGGACGGAGATTGAACTACTTCAAAGGAAGACAAGGGTCGAAGTCATCCAACAAAAGTTAAGTTCCCGTAGAAGAACACTGGTTCATTTCACGGAAGTTGTCCAAGAGCAACGAGCGGTCAGAATTCTCTGTGGAGAATTCATGAAACCGCGAGGACTGTGGGATTCCAGTGAAGCTTCAAGAAGAATAAGCATTGGATGAATCCATCCTTCGAGAGGTAAGAATCAACATGGATCGTTGATCGTGCTTTGCACAAGTCGTCAGATCATTTCAGGGATCCTAACGACCAAGAGTTGAGCGCAGTGGAACGAAAGTCCCGAAGTCGCAAGTTGCGAAAGGAATTGGCGGGGAGTTTGGGATTTTGGCACTTCGGGAGCTCGGGGTTTGAGAGGAGTCAGTTTCAACTGCCGGAGTTGTGAAGTGGCAAGAGCCGAGAGNGTGGGGACCGCAAGGGTGACAGGTGGCGTGTCTTCGTAAATCGGTGGAGTCAAACCTTGTTGACCGTTTATAGGTTCGGAGGTAGAAGGACTGGGAGCCTTGCATCTGGATTCGTGAAGTCCGAAACCTCAATGAAGTGAGAAGCCCGTTGGGAAGCCAACCTTTGTTGAGTGCATCGGAGTTCGAAAATTCAGGTTTCATAAGTTTGTAGAGATAGGAACCCTCGACAATAGGGATTGTGAAATCGTGAAACCTGAAGCCTTGGTTTAGTAGAGCGCACGACATTATTGTGATCAAGGAGATTCGGGTTGGCACCTGGTGTTTGTTCATGCAGGCTCAATCCATAAGGACCCATGGATACACCGTGAGTGTATGAGATCTTCCCCGAGGGGAAATCAAAGAGTCAATTAAACTCAAGGGCAGATTAGAACGATCCTGTGCGGACCTTGGACTTGAGGGTTGGGGGTCTGTGTCAAGTTTGGTATCAGAGCACGAAAAAGTTATTTTCTTTCTGTAGCAGAGGAAGGAAGAATATTTCTCAGCCATGCCACTGAGAAGAAGAGATAGACCAATGCCTGATCCAGTAGTGGAAAGAGAAATGCGTGAACTACATGCCAGGATTGATGCCATGGAGACAACATAGAGGCACATAGTCGACATTGGGGATATCAGTGAGGCTGATAGTGAAAATGAAGCTGGACATGGAGAATAAATCGCAGTCGAAGATGCTGCAGATGAATGCCTATTCAGGGCTATTGCAAGGATAGGTGCCAGGGAAAAAATGGAGATTCCCATCTATGAAGGGAACCTGGACGTTGAAGAGCTTCTAGATTGGATTAGGGATTTGGATAAGTACTTCGACTATGAGGATGTTGAGGAATACAAGAACGCCAAGCACGCTGTCACAAGACTTAAAGGGCATGCAACATTATGGTGGGATGAATTGCAGGCTGACAGACGTTGCAAAGGCAAGCAAAAAATCAAGAGTTGGGATAAAATGGTTGCGAATATGAAGCCAAATTAATCCCCAAGGATTATCAAATTACTCTGTTTCGGAGGATGCAGAATTTGAGACAGAAGCTGATGTCAGTGAAGGAGTACACTGAAGAATTCTACAAACTAAACATTAGGGCAGGTCATTGGGAGAGCGATGATGAAAAGGTTGCCAGGTACATGAATGGTTTGAGATATTACATCCAAGATGAGATGAGCATGATGATCATTCAGACAATAGAACATGCTTATCAAATGGCTCTGAAAGCTGAAGAAAATTTGAGCCAAAAGCAAGGTCAAAGAGGTCGAGGCATAAGTCAAGCTAGAGGCAAAGCAGTTGCCCAAGACAGAACTCAGAGACCTCAAGAAGAGGGGAAGAAACCTCAAACTTGGCATGAGACAGGAGAAAGATCACAGAGAGGGCAGTGTGTTGATGGAAATACTTTTCATTGAGATAGAGGAAGAGGAAGAGGCCGAGGAGGTGAAGTGAAATGTTTTGTTTGTGGGAAAAATGAACATAAATCTTATGAGTGTCCAGATAGGAAGAAAGAAGGTGGTGAAACTCACATTTCCGAAGCACAAAGATAGAATGTTGAGGCAAAAGATGCTAAGGGTGGAAGATCCATGATGATGAGGAAAGTTCTCTTGAAGCCAGAGAAGGAGGCAGAGAACCCAGCCCAAAGGAACAGTCTGTTTCGGACTGCTTGCAAGACCAAAGACAAAGTATGAAAGGTTATAGTGGACAGAGGTAGCACAAACAATCTCGTTTCTACAGAGATGGTAGAAAAGTTGGAGCTAGAGACTATTGTACATCAAAAACCATATAGAGTTTTGTGGCTACAAAAAGGACATCAGGTAAATGTCACTAAGCAATGTTTAGTTGAATTTAAAATAGGAGGATATAAGGATGAAATATTATGTGATTTCATTCCCATGGATGTTTGTCATCTATTGCCGGGTAGACCGTGGAAATATAACATAAATGTAGTTCATGATGGGAGGAAGAACACATACACTCTGGAGAAGAATGGGAGAACTCACATGTTGTTGCCAATTAAGGATAAAGACGTGAGACCAGAAGTGAGCAACACTGTACTTCTCATGAGTGGGAAGGAACTTTTTAATGAGGTTAAGAAGAAGGAAGACACACAATTTATCGTGGTCAGGAAGCCTAGAATTGTTTTAACCAGTACAAGAGTGGATGATTTACCAGAGGAAATCCAGAAGTTGCTGGAAGAGTTCGCTGATATAGTAGTGGATGAACTACCTCATTCGTTGCCACCGATTAGGAGTATAAGTCATCACATTGATCTTATACCTGGAGCTAATTTACCAAACAAAACAACGTACAAGTTGACGCCGTAGGAGAATGAAGAAGCCAAGAGACAAGTCCAGGATTTAATGGACAAAGGATTTGTTAGAGAGAGCTTGAGTCCATGTGCCGTTCCAACAGTGCTCAACCCAAAGAAAGATGGAGGCTGGAGGATGTGTACAGACTCAAGGGAGATCAATAAGATCACCATCATATACATATTCCCATTGCCAAGGATGGATGATTTAATGGATTGCTTGAGTGGAGCAAAGTTTTTTTCAAAGATTGATTTGAAAAGCAGATATCATCAAATCCGAATGAGAGAAGGTGATGAATGAACGATAACATTCAAGATGAATGAGGGGCTGTATGAATGGATTGTTATGCCATTTGTCTTAATAAATGTGCCCAGTACTTTCATGAGATTGATGAATGAAGTACTGAAGGATTTCATAGGAAAATTCGTCATTGTATATCTTGATGATATATTGGTTTTCAGCAAAACAGAAGCAGAATACTTGAAGAATTTAGCTACAGTGATGAGGAGATTGCAGCAAGAGAAATTGCTGATAAATATGAAGAAATCGACATTTATGAGGACAAAAATCATTTATTTGGGTTTTTTTTATCTCTACAAATGAGTTGAACATGGATCCAGAAAAGGTGAATGCAATTAAGAATTGGCCATTGCTGAAAAGTGTGTTTGAAGTTCGAAGCTTCCATGGTTTAGCTAGTTTCTACAGGAAATTCATTCAAAATTTTAGTGGGATTAGTGCACCGATGATGGACACGGTGAAGAAAAGACACAAATATTTTCACCGGACAGAGGAAGCAGAGAAGAGTTTCAATCTGCTGAAGAAGAAGATCACTGAGCAACCAATATTGGTGTTGCCAAATTTCAGCAAGACGTTCCAGGTCAAGTGTGACACGAGTTAACATGCAATTGGAGTAGTCTTGAGCCAAGACGACATGCTGATCGCATACTTCAACGAGAAATTGAATGAAGCAAAGGTCAAATACTCAACATATGACAAGGAATTTTATGCAGTCATACAAGCGCTGAAGAAATGGAGACACTATTTGGTTCCGAAAGAGTTTGTTTTGTACAACGATAATCATGCTTTGCAATTCGTGACTCAACAGGACAAGTTGAACCAAAAGCATGAAAAATGGGTTGAATTCATGCAGAATTTTACTTTTGTAATTAAGCATATTTCTGGAATTGCTAACAAAGTTGCTGATGCTTTGAGCATGAAGTGTTTTCTTATGTAGGAATTCAGAGTCAAAACTTTGGGTTTTGATAATCTCAAGGAAATGTACAGGGATGACCTAGATTTTAAGGAAGCGTATGAGGCGTCTGAGAATCCAGTTCTCAGAGATAGGACCGAATGGATTGACTACATGATCCAGGATGGATTATTATTCAGGGGCAGTCAATTATGTATACCAAAATGCTCCATGAGGGAGAATCTGCTGAAAGAAAAACACAATGGAGGATTGGTCGGATACTTTGGTCATGATAAGACGTTCTCAAAGCTTAATGGCTCATATTTTTGGCTAGGAATGAGGACAAATGTTAAGAAATTTGTGGACAGATGTAGGATTTGTCAGCACACTAAAGGGAAAAGGCAGAACACAGGGTTGTACCAACCATTACCCTTACCAGAAAGGTTGTGGGATGCAGTAAGCATGGATTTCATATTGGGACTGCCAAGGACACAAAGAGGGTGTGATTCGATCTTTGTGGTAGTTGACAGATTTTCCAAGATGGCACATTTTATACCATGCCAAAAAATCAGTGATGCAACTCACATTGCGAACTTGTTTTTCAAAGAAGTCGTCAGACTTCACGGCTTGCCAAGAAGTATTGTGTCTGATCGAGATACCAAGTTCGTGGGACATTTCTGGAGGAATTTATGGAAGAATATGGGGACAAGTTTGTCATTCATCTCAACATATAATTCTCAAACAGATGGACAGACAAAAGTTGTCAATAGAAGCTTGGGAGATTTGCTGAGGAGCCTAGTGACTGAACACCACAGTCAATGGGACCACATTCTACCACAAGCGGAATTCGCTTATAATGATTCGATCAATAGAAGCACAGGACAGAGTCCATTCCAAATTATATATGGAATGCATCCAAGGGGAGTTTCTGAATTGAAAGATGTGGAACAAGCTGAATTCAGAAGTGCTGGTGCATAAGACTTTGTAGAAGCAATGAAGGAGCTTCATAGTCTAGTCAATGAGTGATTGCAGAGTTCGAATCAAGAATACAAGCACAGAGCAGATCAACATAGGAGAGAACTTTAATTTGGAGTTGGTGATCTGATTCTTGCACATCTGAGGAAGGAAAGGTTCCCAAGGGGAACATATAACAAATTGAAAATGAAAAAGATTGGGCCATGCAAGGTCTTGAAGAAATTTGGGGCAAATGCATATGAGATTGAATTACCCGATGGGGTCAGAATTTCACCGATATTCAATGTTGCGGATTTGTACCCTTACAGAGCTGAAGAAGCAGGAACAAAGGATGAATAGACAGAGGTTCAATGGACTAAACAAATGCTTGTAGCTGAAAATCCACAGATGGAGAGAATAATTGATAAGAGAGTCAGCAGGAAGACCAGAAGAAAAGAGTATTTTGAATACTTGGTCAAATGGAAGGGACATCCAGTTGAAGATTCCAGCTGGGAAGATGAAGTAGAAATTCAGAAGCATGGACAGATCGTGCACGAGCTCATGAACAAGAGTTCATGAAAATTTTCAAGCAAGCGAGTATGATGCAAGAGCATCGTGCAAAGCCTAAAGTGTGTGACTAAGCCAAAGAAATAGTTGGACGCGTGGAGGAAGAAAAGAGCACGTTTTCATAAAGACCCGTTTTGAATTTTGAAACAAAGTCATTAATGTAATAGTTAAAAGGAACATACTCGCATTTATACTTTGGAGATTGTAAATGGACCTGGGGAAATTCTCCCATCTGTCTTTTGTATTAAGGCATTTAAGCCAGTTAATGAAAGTAGGTAGATATGAATGATAGATTAGAAAATTTTTAGAGCATAGGAGGGAAAACGGATATAGACACCCTCATTCTTGTATTCATTGTATCATTAACACATTAGCATAGAAGAGAAGAAAAAGAGAGCTGCAGAGAGAGAGCTGTAGAAGAAGTCCATGTACAGGAGCTTTGGATTAATATATGAAGATTTGAATCAGATTTCATGGTGTGATGATGTTTTCTGTCTTTACATGGTGAATGGTATGCTTACAGTTGTTTATTCTCTCTGGTCATGCATTTTCTTGAATACTGTGTGTATGCATGATTTCATGTTGAATGTTTGAAGTCTGAGAGAGAGAATGAGTTTCAATTGTTTCTCATCTTGAGTGAGAAAATTTCCTGCAAGGAGTGCGTTGACGAAGGTTCAAAGTTTATCTCTGAAAGCTCAGGAGGGACACCATTGTTCTCATTTCAATAGAAGTGCAAGTGAGGCACAGAAGCCGTGCAAGGTGTGCGCAAGCTAGTTGAAATCTTAGGACTTATGAACTAAGGGAAGGATTTGAGGACTGCTGTTACAGAGAGTGCATAGAGTCAAATACCCAGAAGTATTCGAAAGGTTTTCGCAAGGATTGCGTGCCAGAGTTCTTTCAAGACTTGGAGTCACCAGAGAAATCTCAGGAGGGTTAACGCTGTTGAAGTGTTCAAAGGAGGATGAAGATTGAACTACTTCAAAGGAAGACAAGGGTCAAAGTCATCTAGCAGAAGTTAAGTTCTCGTAGAAGAACACTGGTTCATTTTGCGGAAGTTTTCCAGGAGCATCGAGCGGTCAGAATTCTCTGTGGAGAATTCACGAAACTGAGAGGACCGTGGGATTCTAGTGAAGTTGCAAGAAGGATAAGCATTGGATGAATCCATCCTTCAGGAGGTAAGAATAAACGTGGACCGTTGATCGTGATTTTCACAGGCCGTCATATCATTTCATCATTTCGGGGATCCTGACAACCAGGAGTTGAGCACAGTGGAATGAAAGTCCCGAAGTCGCGAGTTGCGAAAGGAATTGGCGGGGAGTTCGGGATTTTGACACTTTAGGAGCTCAGGGTTTGAGAGGAGTCAGTTTCAACTACCAGAGTTGTGAAGTGGCGAGACCCGAGAGCTCGTGTGAATGCATGGCACATCTATCAGGTGGGGACCGCAAGGGTGACAGGTGGCATGTCTTCGTAAATGGGCGGAGTGAAACCTTGTTGACCGTTTCAGGGTTTCGAGGTTGAAGGACTGGGAACCTTGCATCTAGATTCACGAATTCACGAAGTCCGAAATGCCGATGAAGTGAGAAGCCCGTTGGGAAGCCAACCTTTTCTGAGTGCATCAGAGTTCGGTAATTTGAGTTTTGAAAGTTTGTAGAGATAGGAACCCTCAACAACAGGGATCGCAAAATTGTGAAACCCGAAGCCTCGGTTTAGTAAAGGGAACGACGCTATATTGATCAAGGAGATTCAGGTTGGCGCTTGGTGTTTGTTCATGCAGGCTCAATCCATAAGGACCCGTGGATACACTGTGAGTGTATGAGATCTTCCCTGAGGGGAAATCGAAGAGTCAATTAGACTCAAGGGCAGATTAGAACGATCCTACATTGACCTTGGACCTGAGGGTTTGGGGGTCTGCGTCAGTTATATAAATAAAGTGGCAGTCTGTGCTGAACTTCATTAAGGGCCGAAACCTGTGGAGGGTATTCAGTGTCATCCAAGGCTTGGACTGGATGGCTTGCTTCAACTGGTTGTAGTAAGTATGGAAGACGACATTGGATTGCCACTACTTCTTCATATCATTAGAGTACCACAAGGTACTGAACTTCACGGCCAAAGGTTCGAAGGGATCGATGTCAAGGAAGGTTGCACCTTCCATCATTTCCCATGCAATGAATGAGATTAGTATGAGAAGCTAGCTAAAGTGGAACTCATGCCCTTGGTCTTATGCTTCTCTGCAATCAAGCTCCAACTGATTTACAAGGTACTCCACCCAATTCATCTGTAGTCCCTCCGCGCACTTTCCTGTGAGGTCAACTACGAATCCAGTCACTTGGGTGGGCCAGGTCTTGCGAAATATATTGCCTGCGATCAACTGAAATGTGAGGTGCACTACGCCGTTCTGGATAGAGGTTACCTTGAAATCTCACGTTCCCTTCTCGACATCTCCATACGTCTCTTTGATTCTCTGCACTAATGCTTAGTCTGAGGTCTTTCCAGGGTAAAAATCCTGTGGGTTGGGGCCCATCATGCTCATCCCTATGATCCGATTGATCAAGGTCAGATCCATAGTGATGCAACGATTCAACCATAAGTAACCTCCATGGTAGTAGGATAACAATAATTTCATGCATGCGTTTACTTCCTGGTGTCGGCTGAAGTGTAGGATCTTCATCACATTGAGTAGTGTGGATTGCGCGAGGTTCTGGGTCCATGGCTGCGGGATAATCTTTGAATTATTTCCTTTAGTCTTGGTCAGATACTTGTGCGGGGTGAGCATGCTGTAAGCCTTCCTGTCGCCAAGGTTGAAGTCACTGAACTTCAATGCTGGGAGCTTATCCTGGTCAAATCAAACTACGCGTATCCTTTTTGGGAGGTACACCATGACCAAAGCATAGTCAAAATATCTGGGCACACTGTCTCGGTTGATGGCGCCTCTTAGAGGGGGTAGGTAGGCAGGTAGAATTCCCAGAATCAGCTTGGCATTCACGATATCGTCTCTATGCTTCATTCTCGTCTCTATCATGGTTCTGGAAGTTCCTGCTCTACGAGCAATCAATGGAGAAGCTTGGACTCCTCCTGTTGATGATGTTTTCACACCTGCAGACATCCTTCTTCCGACATGATTTTCTCGGCCCTGAGATCAGCGAGTACTTCCTTCGCAGATTCTTCAAGTGCACTATGCTCTTCAGACATACACAGTCGGGATAAATATCAGTGTTACAATGATCTCAGACACTTCTCAGGAACAAACAATAAGGGCGCAATGATCACTGTATACACTTGCTAGTCCACGGGCTTCAAATTCTCAGTTGGAAAAAGTGTTCTTTGTGCATGGCATGATGAGAGAAGTAGGCAATCTTGGAAAAAGTTTACTTTGCAATGGGTATGAGCCTCATTAATTCTTGTTCTGTCCATTATGGCATGGTCCAATGGTTTGGTGATGAGCCATCAATTCTTTTCGACCCATTCGGAGAGGCAGTTGAATGGAAGTATCGGCCTCCAACAACTATATTGCTTCACCACGACGAAGTGTCCTATGTCGTTGTTCTAATATCCCGACGAAGCTCCAATTCTGCAAAGTTTCTTTCTGCGAGGTACCCTTTGGAACCTGCTGTAAATTTTCAATCTTAGCCTTCTTCTTACTCAGCTTTCTATCCTTCTTCCCAGTGAGCTTCGTCTCGGTGGTTCTTTTGTCATTCTGATTCTTGGACATAGTCACTTTGCACTGCTGAGATTCTTTCCTAGGATTCAGGTGTATCACTTCTTCTTTATCTGGGGTAGCCTTTGGTATGTCTTCCAATGTTCCTGTAGCTTTGACATATGGGATTCTAGTGTCAGGTAGCTTCGATCTGTTCTCCCTTTCTTCAATCAACTGTGCAATCTTCTGGGTCATGAAATATTTTAACTCTTGTCTCTTCTGTTCTAAGACTTCTTCTTCTTCCCTCTTTCTAGATCGATCTCTATCAATCCAATATTTTCCTAGTAACATGGTAAATGGGGCACTATCTTCAATGAATTTAATAATCTCAAAGTCTTCCTTTGTTGAAGTTCCATTGTCTGTCATAGGTATCTGAGCGAGCTTTCCACATAACATCATCAATTTTCCTCTGAATAGTCCTATTCTTCCTAATGAAGGGATCATAACAGGCTTCCCTATAACTTCCCAAGTTCTTTTTGGCATAATCTTCACTTGTGTCTCTTCATCAAGGACATAGTCAACGTCAAAGTCTCCTATTCTTGCTTCAATGCATTCTTTTTCTTTGAAAATATTTGATGGTCTAACATATCGATGGTCATTCAGGGTCTCTTTCATTTGCATTAATACATTCTCTGATTCCTGTTGGGGTTCTTCCTCTTCCATATCTGCCTTAGGGTTCTCCTGATTCAGATTCATTTCTTCCAGCCTAACAATCATTCTAGGGCAATTCAATACTTCATGGTTCGTATCTTTGCAACAAAGACAACTAGATCTTCCACCAGGGCATTCCTTAGCTAGATGGCCTGGTTTTCTATAACTATAACATAGGGTTGATCCTCTCTTTCTTTTAAATGATCCCACGCCTCTTCTGTACTGCGCACTAGGATCATGGTAGCTAGTCTGCAAAAAAATATTTCTAGGATCCTGCATCCATTTTTTAGTGCAAACATTCTTTCTATGCATAAGTATAATATATCTATCATTATTCTTATCAGATCTATTCATATCAAACTTTCTTTCATCTATTAATGCCCTAGTTTTAAATATAGGACAAAATCTATCAAACACACCTAGATCCATGCTCTAGAAACAAAAATTTCCACTTATCTTACTTCTACAGAGCACAAATCTTCTAGATCTAAGAAATTTTAACTATTCTTACCTTTATTAGAGCACAGAGCTTACAGATCTTACCTCTTTTCTGTAGATCTAACCTCTTTTCTTCAGAAACTTCCACTTTTACTTTTCTTAGAGCACAAAGCGTTCATATCTTTCTTCTTTTCTTCAGATCTAACCTTCTTTTCTTCAAATCTGTCCTTCCTTTCTTGGCACAAAGCTTCATGGGTCGAGTAAAAAGCTGTGCACTAGGGAAACAAATCTATGCACAGAGATTCCACAGTTTTCCAATAGAATATTCACACAAAGCTTCTTCTCCCTTAGTTCACAACAATCACAGTTTTAGGTCCCGACAATGCAACCATTTGTTGGCACATGGGCATACCTAGGGTTCAATGCTATAAGAGCGTACCAAAAAAACCCTAACTACCGGCCCTTTCGACAACACCTGTGAAGCAGATGAAGTCTCACCCAAGGTAGAGGCAGGGGTGGTTGCAAGACTCAACTGTCTGCAACCTTAGTTGGGACACATATCTATGATTATATCACTTACATAGCACTTAGCATCAATCATTCGTCAATATTCAACCCTTGTTATACTCATAGATGATTTTAGGGGCTAAATTTCGCAAATGGGCTAATTTTCCATGGTTTTTCCCAAAAAAAGATTCACCAATTTCCATTTTTTCTAAAAATGATGAGCCCAAATTCCATAGAATAAAATTATTTTAGCTTAAAAATCGCCATAATTTTATAGAAACTATATAAAATCCTTATAAATTGGAATATTTTTATAAAACTATAGCCAAACATTTTATATTTTGCATATTAAGGACTAGTAAGATTAGCCCAAGTTTCTACATTTTAATATAAATCTCCATCCTTAAAATCACCTCTGGTTATACTTCACAGATAGCACAAAGCATCACAGCCTTCGCTTAGATCTAAGGTATCTTAGTACTTAACAACAGTAAAATAGATCAGATCAAGTAGACCAACACTAAGCATCTTCATACATATAAGATCTACTATTCATACACATCTAATAAGGACAAAGCATAAACAGATCTATCAAAGAACTTAGCAAAAGCAAAGATAAGCACATCAAGTCAAGGCACAAAGCTTAACACACAGATTTACGTGGTTCACCCCCACCCTGGGGCTATGTCCACCAACTCTTCTTCTTTATTATTGTCGGCCAAGCGGTTACAAGCGAAAAGCCACCCAACCCTACTGCGCATAGGACAAAATATCTGCGCATCTCGCTAGATCCTTCTTCCTTGCGTTATAGTACAAAGCCTTCTACAACGTCTTACAATAACTTGCACTCAGCTTCTGCAAGTCTCATATAGGCATTAAGCTCTTACAAATCTTACTTGCACTTAGCATACATCACATAGACATACTATTCGACTCCTCTCTTACATTGCCTATCCTTCTATTTATACATACAAAATGGGCCTAAGCATGGGTTAACCCACGGGACGACATCCATTTTCCATTACATATTCCCAAAATCCAAAAAGGGACCCAAAAGTGGGATGATATTCTGCAATCTTCGCTTCGTCTAGCACTCCATCTTTGATAGGCTATCGAAGTCCCAAAAAACGGTCAAATATGACCAAGTGTTCCCAAAACTTGGTCAAGGGCCAACATGAGCTACAGTTTTTTCTAAAATTGATTTGCGATAGAGATATCACCAAGTCAGGATCAAGGACAAGAAAACCCACAAGACAACTTTTAGGACAAGGTATGGACACTATGAGTTTTTAGTGGTGCCATTTGGGCTTACAAATGCACCAACTACTTTCATGTGTTTGATGAACAATGTTCTCAACAAGTATTTCGATAATTTTTTCTTAGTATTTTTGGATTACATCTTGGTGTATTATAAGACTAGAGAAGAGCATGAAGAGCATCTCAGGATGGTGCTACAGGTGCTGAGAGAGCACCAATTGTATGATAAGTTCAACAAGTATGATTTCTTTCAAAAGGAAATCTATTACTTAGGTCATGTAATCTCAACTGAGGGAGTGGTAGTAGATCCCAAAAATATCAAGGAAATCATGGATTGGCCCGCTCCTCATAATGTGACATAAGTAATATCTTTCATGGGATTTGATGTGTATTATAGAAGGTTCATTAAGGGATTTTCCAAGATTGGTCATCCAATTACTTCATTACAGAGGAAAGGGAAGAAATTTGTATGGTCACAAGAATGTGAAGCTACATTTCTAAAACTGAAGCATCTTTTGGCTAATGCCCCTATTTTGAAGATTCCAAACCTTGAAAATGATTTCTTGGTCTGTACTAATACTTGTAAAGAAGGAATCGATGGATTTCTTATGCAAGAAGGACAAGTGATATGCTATGAGTCACGAAATATGAAAGAGAATGAGAAAATGTATGTCACCCACGATTTAGAGCTCACAAAAATTGTGCACGCGTTGAAGATGTGGAAACATTACTTTCTTGGAAGAAGGTTTGTATTAATGAAAAACCACTATGGTATAAAATATTTGTTCGACTAGCCAAGGTTGAATGCTAGATGGGACAGGTGGATGGTGCTGATTAGTGAGTTCTATTTTTAAATCAAACATATCAAAGAAAAGGAGAACATAGTGGCAGATGCACTCAGTTGGAGTGTGTAGACTATACACTTAGCAAAAACAAGTGAAGGAGAGTTTTACATCCAACAAAGGATCATAACTCTCTTACAAGAAGACAAGTTCTTCAATAACACAAGAGAGGTATTGGAATAGGAACCTAGTGAGAGAAAGTATGGAGGGTATCAACTTACAATTGATGAGTTTTTGTTGTACAACAATAGGCTGTACGTGCCAGATTCAACAGAGCTGAAGCAATTTATCATGGATGAATTCCATAGGAGACCTTATGTGGGTCATCCTAGTTATCAAAATATGGTAACAATAATGAGGCAGTTGTATTATTGGCCTAGAATGAAGCATGCCATTGTTGAATACATTTCCAAGTGTATAGAGTGTCAACAAGTGAAGGCTGAGCACAAACATACTATAGGATTAATACATCCTTTGCCAATTCTAGAGTGGAAATGGGAGACAATTTCCATGGATTTTATTACTGGTTTGCCAAGGAAAATAAATCAACATGATGTAATCATGGTAGTGGTGGATAAGCTGAGTAAGGAAACTCACTTTATTCCTATTAAATCTAATTTTAAATCCATAGATGTTGCTAACATTTTTATGAAGGAAATTTTTAGAATGCATGGTTTTCCCAAGACCATAATTTCATATAGAGATGTTAAGTTCACTTCAAGTTTTTGGAAAAACTTGTTTGCAAGATTGGGAATGCAATTGGAATTTAGCGCAACCTACCATCCTCAAAAAAATGGTCATACTGAGAGGGTGATCAAAGAATTAGAGGACATGTTGAGGATGCATGTTATGCATCATCCCAAGCAATGGGAAGAATATCTACCCCTGGTAGAGTTTTCCTACAACAATGGTTATCAAGAATAATTGAGGATCAACCCATTTGAGGTTCTGTATGGTAGGAAATGTAGAGTTCCAATTAGTTGGGACTGTCCATTGGACAAGATCACACTTGGACCTGAATTGCTGAAGGAAATGGAACAAACAATGATTAAGATAAGACATAATCTGAAAGTATCCCAGGATAGAAAAAAGAGCTATGCAGACAACAATAGAAATCATAAAGAGTTAAAGGTGGGAGATCATGTGTATCTCAGAGTGAATCCCAAGAGAAGTTCCCTAAGGATGAAGACATGTGATGAGTTAGAACCTTTCTATTGTGGACCGTTTGAAATCCTAGAAAGAATAGGACCAGTGGCATATAGACTTGCCTTGTCACCTATTGTTAGAGATCACAATGTGTTCCATGTATCTTTGTTAAAGAAATATGTTCATGACTCTAATCATGTTATTGATTGGATTGTGATACATGTGGAACCAGAAGGATAATTCCATCTTGAACCTCAATACATCTTGGACATATGAGAAAAAAATTCTATGGAGTCGAGCCATTGTGCAAGTCAAGATGCAATGGAATCACTTTGGAGTAGAAGAGGCTACTTGGGAGTTGGAGGATGCCATGAGATTGGAATACTCATTTTTTATTATTATGTATAATTGTATATATATGTGGTGTTTTAAACACCGAGGACAATGTTTGTTTAAGGGGGAGGGGAATGTAACACCCTGTTTTCCCCCATGACTATAATTATGTTAAGACGCCATGTAATGAGAATATGGAGCATGTAAGTATGTTTTAATTAATGAAAAACATCAGATAACTGAATGAGAAGGAAAAGACTTGAGTACTTGCCATTATATCACAAGTGGGAATTGATGAGGTGGATTGGTGAAGGGGAATGGAGAAGTTTCAATGAAGAAAATATGAAGCTTGCTCAACATTCCAACTTTCACTTGAAAACAATTAATACACCACTTTCCCATGTACTTAAACTTGCATGGAGCCACGTGATCAGTTATGGAGGAGTAGGATTAGTGGTTGAAGCAATTAATACTGCTAACATATATGATCTCTTGAGAAGGAAAGGGTCAACTGGAAAACCTGATAGAAGGACGCCCTAAGATTTCCCCTTCGAATTCAGATATCTAACTAGAGATCACATTAGAAAAAATCCACAAGAATCCCAAGGAAGAAGAGACCAGGTGAAAA